>LOND01004882.1:15150-25438 GCA_014220965.1 Paragonimus kellicotti
AACTAGGTAGGCAGATGTGTCTTCTTTGTAGCGCCACGGCAAGTTAGTGTAACTGAAAGCCCCCTGAATGTGTCAGGGACAAAAATTCTGTCTGCTTTCAAGCATGTATTTGGTAACAGAGGCTTTATCCCTGTGCAGACAGCCTCTCACTATGCAAACTGACCTTGGAATGTACTCACTCATCTACCACAATGCCCAACGGACTACTAGTTAAATCTGTATATTCCAAAAATATGCTCGAGCGACAGCATTGAAGAGGAAAGACAGTTTATATTTAATACACTCGTTGAAAATGGCTATCCGGAGGAGTTTATTCATAAAAATATGCTAATAAGCGCTAAGATAGACAAACCACAAACTTTTCTGATTGTTGTGAACAGTGGTGGTGTCGACAAACCACACGACAAACCACAAACTGCAGACAAAAAGTCTGTTTATATTTCCTTGCCCTTCAAGGGTGATGCTGTCGCGGAAACCATAACCAAGAAGCTTAATACAGCAATCAATAAGACATTTTGCAGCTCAACTACGCGTTCAGTTTACTTCCACACCAGTATTGCGCTCCCAGTTGAAAGATATATTGCCTGTTCATGCCGCCTTTTTGTGTTTACCGTTTCGTTTGTTCCTGTGGAACAAGCTACATAGGCCGCACAACACGGCGATTATCCGAACGCATTCGGGAGCACCAACCGATGTGGCTGACGCGAGGATCGATAAGGCCCTGTTCGTCTGCGATCGCTACGCATTTGGTCGAGTCAAACCACCTGATTAATCGGACAGATTCATTCAAGCCAATCTATCAAATACGTGGGATACAATCGAAACAGGTCAAAGGTCGTATACTGTCAATTGCAGAGGCCATCGCAATTCGACTACACTCACCACCACTGTGCGCTCAAAAACGGCTAGTCAAAACATTGAACCTTCCATGGCCGTGTACGCAACCCCAGGATAGAATAATCGCATAGATGTGACGCATCTCTTGCAGACTTCATATAACTCACATGATCAATGTTATGTAACTAAGTCTCATGACCCAAACCAGACAGAAACTGTTGACTGGTATCTTTCGCTTCAGTAATACGCTATCTACCACCCCCATCTAACCCATATAAATGTGTTGTATTTAGCCTGATGATGAAACACCGAAAACGAGCTTGTTTGCTACGCGTTTCTTTTCATGACTAAACCGGGCATATTCAAAGTATTCCAGTTAAGTTAAAGAATTTTGTGCGGTTTAGACGGGCTCTACTTAGAGGTGAGTAGTCAGCTAGTGATCATCTGGATAGGAGGAAATCCCAAAGCAGTTGGGTGCACGGTAAGACAATGCCAATGTACAATTATTCACAAGAAGCGATACCCAACTTCTATTGTCAAACACTTGCTTGAGACCAGTCACACAGCCTCCGCACAAAAAGTTTTCATAAAGTTATTAAACAACACGAGCGGATAAATTCTGCAATCAACCAGAGTGCTAACAAACATATATGCACCAGCTTATGCCTCTGTATTTACGAATAGTTTGTGTGGATATTGCAAATGCCATAAAACTTAAACAATGTATAACGTTTAGGTAGCTATAAAAAATCAATCCGGATATCCAACGTTCATGGTTGGCTGTTTCTCACTTTCATCTGTCTCTCTGCGTAAAGTATGTTCCTTAGAATTAAGCTGCATGTAAATATGTGTTCAGACTGTACGAAGGGTTGCGATGGTCATCATACAGTTTAGGGTGTATGGTTTCAGTGACATAATAAAACAGGCCAACTAAGTAGTTCATAATCATAGACGTTTATATTTACGTGAAACTAAGTCAAAACATTTGTAAAAGTGAAATATAACGGGATAGCTGAGGACTGGATAGGAGGCCCGATGCCCTAACTTGCAAACATCGATGGACTAGTGCGCGAAACTTGTCTCGAATATCATATAGTAATTTAAACGTACGGATGACACTAATATTACCAGAGTATTGTCCTATAATGACTACAAGAACAGTTCACCCAGTGATCAGGCGCACTCAATCCAATACCCCTAGATTGGTCCACAAAAACAGAGAACAGACAGACAGAGTTGATCACGTGTAAGGTCAAGACAAAATTGAGTATAGAGCCCAATGACCAATCACGAGGTGGCAAAACAATGAACGACAAAACCATCAATATGCCAACAGGAAGCGAGGAATGTCTCATTCATCAGAACAAAATAGTTAATCTTAGGAGCTTGACCTGGACACATAGTTTTGTATGTTTCATCAGGGGAGGATATGTCGAAGTATATTACATACATATTACCACATGCGCAACGACGATGAGCGAATTGAAATGCAACAAAGCGTGTTGTAAATCTAAAAGGTTTTTAAAGTGAGACATAATCTTCAGGAGGTTTCAGAATTACAAATGAGCGTGAAATTGGTCAGCGCTTTGATGGTTCTATAATTCGTACAACATTAATACGCAGGCGCTTTCAACTACTGGCAAAGCTACGATGCTATGTGCAGCTTTCAACAAAGTCCGGTGGCTTTTGAGCACTGAAGGGTAGACATCGCGCGGACCAGCTACTTTAGGAGATTACGTTTTCCGACCGCTACACGTGACAACAGGTCTTCACGACGGAGAGAGATAAGGGGTTCGGAGTCCCATCTATTATCAATGAATATCTGAGTGAGCATTCAACAGTTACATTTCTTTCACATGACACAAAATTAGTTCCACATGTCCCCATGAACTATATATATATATATATATATATATATATATATATATATATATATATATATATATATATATATATGATTGATTTCAAGTTGTACATCACTCACACTTGATCGCAGCCTTCACATAGCCTATTCAGCCAATCTCTTTCGAAAAGAAGCACTAGACTATGTGCATTCATGTATTAAATTGTGTGTTGTATATGTTGCACAAAATGTTGTGTTCTACATACAAAAAAATTTGTTATATATAACAATTTAATACAGGGAAGGCGCATGGTATGACACATCAAGGAAGTAGAGCAAAAGGAATGCGTATCAAAGACACAAAAACTTAACTGACTGCAGTTTTAAGTCGTACGTGCAACAGCATTATAAAACACAGAGGTCCCCAACCGGAAAGACGTGCTGAGTCGACGGAGGCAAGCTTCAACAACAATTGTTTGATGCCGGAGTAGCAAAGCTGCCTTGTCCAGCTTACCCCATATTCCTCGAACAAAGTTCGACGAGTTAAGTGCACACAAAACATACCCGAGCCAGCGAAATTGATGACGACAGATCGCGTTATTATGGATTGTCGCAATTGAAGATCTGTTGTCTGATAGGTTCGTTGCCCACATGGCAAGTCCAGCATAAACAAGCAGCGAATGTCGACGATCAACTTTCACGACCATGTAGTGACAGAGAGAGTGCGTGAGGAGGTTAAACACACCCAACTTCTTGCAAAAAGGCTCACATCCTACTATCACCACAGATAGTACGTTGAAAAACGCCATTATGGCCTTTAGAATGCGGCTGCTGATCGTTTGACACCCATTCGAATAGGGACCGACAAGTTCTAACATGTCACTACCAGGGGTGGACGCAGGCACAGAGGCCTGCCAATCTTGAACAGGTGTTTTATACTTTTGGGGAGCAAAGCGTGTTCCACAATGACGAACAGACAGCGCTAACCTGTCTAAAGGGTACTGAGCTGCTTGTAAATGTTCACGGTTCAGAGAAATGCCGCCAACATAACCCAAAAGCTTGAAACTGGTGGAAAATTTACCTTTCATAAAGAAGAGGAGTGATGGTGGAAGACTGTAATAAACAGTACTAATCCTAGAAAATGGACCCGGTAAACTCGTTTGAGGGACACTATTTTTAAAGGCAACAATGTGATTTAAGGAAGATTGTAACTCGTGGTATAACAGATCATATGAGGACAACCAGGAACACGGACCACAAATACCAAGGCTTCGCGGTAACTTTGCGCAGAGGGGAACGAACAAACAGGCTAAGTGAAGCAGGATCAATGTCCGTGCATACAAGCGACAAAATAGTATGCGAACGTCATGTTAACACATGGGTATAGTTGATTGACTCGTCAAATCCTCGTTTTGATAATAAAAACAACCACCTGAATTCCATGCGTTCACCTACTTTGAATGCTCAATCTTTTACTGACAGAAACGCTTTGGTGGAGATAAGGAAATCTTGTCAACTCGAGGATACGATATCCATATATTCGATATCACAGATCAACGCGAAAGTTCAAAACATTGGGCAACTGACAACAGCAGATGAGGGAGTATATGTCAGTAAATGAACAATAAGCCTTAGATTCCGCTACAATCCGTTATGATCTGAACTCGTATTAGTTTTTTGATACATCAATCAAGGCTGAATGAGGATAGTGCCGGTCTTGAGTACACACAGCATCACACATTGCGTAACAGGGTACTGGTAGACCGTAAGATAAAGACATAACAATCAGTGAATGACCAGTCCAGATACAGTGGGATGAGAAGACAGATGTGAAGAGGAAAGATTCGGAAGAGACAACGAAAATGAGGTAGAAATAAACTGGAATACGTCCTTGTATACAACTATCCTTTAAGACTAGCTCATTTTTGAAAGGAATAAGTGCGCTCTATGTCAGGTTCACTTACTGTGGAAGGCTCATCTCAAAGGTGCACGCTCTCAACCGTAAGGTCACGTGTTTCTCGAGCACGATTTAATTACCTTCATATTGAGCATGACCAATTTTTCCCATGTGAACAATCAATCAAAATCAGTTGCAAGATGGATCCAACATACGGATTTGCTACATAAACAAAAGAACTAAACTCCAGATAAGAACATGGATATGTACTACTTCTAACGAGCTCCAACAAGAGCAAAAGTCCATTACAACGCTTCCCTTCAGAGTCAGCCGATCGAAAAGTGTCAGAAGTGTAAAAATTATGAGAAGTTTCGCACAACTGAATCATTATTATATTCACAAACTTGATGCAAACTTTCAAAACCCCATTTAGAAAACTTCATAAACTACCGTAAGTACAGCTTACAATGCTAGTTGAAAGGAACGAGAGGGCCAGCCATACAAATTCACACGTCCTACACACTTTATCATGAACGAAAGCCCAATCACGGGTCCATTGCTGTCATTAAACTGAATAATATTTTTTCGTCTGAAGTATCAAAGGTTGTCGGGTGAAAATTAATGAAAAACAGCTGAGAAAATGCTTAGGATCCGGTAGACATTCAGTCCGACTTTCGCCTAAAAAACTAATCATATTAACAGAAAAAACTGTTCTATCTATCATAAGCAATAGTGGACTTGGAAACATGAAACTGAGTTTACCAGGCTTCTTCGCTTTTAACGGCTGCATATTTAGAAACTAGGTTGTGAAAAATTTGGGCTCCAGCCGGCTTCGAACCAGTGACAGATACAGCATTTACAAACAAAACAAGAGTTCTGCAAGCTCAGACATTTCATATTTGGACTCACTTACCCACTCGAAACTCAGTATCACATGAAATCCACAATAAGATCCGAGAATTTGACAGTTCAAGCAGGGTTTTCGCAACAGTCCACACCAGAATCCACTAACGCCAGTGCTAAGCACTGAAGTTGTACTACTAATAAATAATGTGGCGTTTAGATGAAGTATAAGCGCATCAACATGAGTTTCCGTGATTTTGAGTTCCATTTTCAAGTTCCGCCTAACGTGATATTTCTTTATGCGTCCCATTTCGTTTTCATTCAATTCATTTTTTCATTCCGTATGTGTTAAGGTAAATGCTTCTGACACCAACAGTATAGAACAGTTCATTTGCGACAAGGGACAGTAGTGACAGTACTACCATCAGCAAATTATTTGCTGGAATAAGCTGTCTTGCTATCAGACGCTTCTGTAGGTTTCCGACGTATAAAATGTGGAGAAAATTACCAAAATGCGCATGGCGATCAAAACCGCAAGTAAGTTTTTGGTCCTTCCCAAAGGTATACCGAGGAAAATCAAATGAAGCAGTTGCGATACACACATTACAAAACTTTACACATTTTCGAAAGCTTCAGAGCTGTTCTTCAGTTTCCACAAACTTCCCAATACCCTAAAAATCACAATTCCCAGCCCGTACGAACCATGTGTGAGAAAACACGGATGTCGACCAACGGAGACCACCACAAAAAAACCTAGTGACAGCCGTAAGAACAGCCATTCGATTAAACTGTTGCACACTATGAACATGCTACTGACAAACCACACAAGTAACTACCAATAAACAAGAGAGACAGTTAACGCGAATGAGTGGCATCAATATAGCAACAGACACTTAGCAAATGAATGAACAAAATAACTTCACCAATACGTACATCCTTCTTGATCTAGTCTGTCCAACAAAACATCCTCTTCCTCTTCCATGTCCCCTACTTCTTCAGTACGGCTATCAAGCAACGAGTAGGCATATTCTCGATTAGATCCAGTCGGTCGCCACAACACAATGATAACAGCCAAAATCACGAGGAACAGAAATTGCCAGAATGCGTCATCGATCCACAAATAACGCCAACTCTGTTAAAGCGAAGAAATATCAACAAGAGATGAACAATCACGGGAAATATTTTAGAAGGACTGATTCAATGGCTGCAACATGTGAACCCAAAATCATGTAAGAGTAACAATAAATTACATCTCAAAAAATTGGTTCCATTAATAAATTCAGCAATGAAATCGAAAATCATACAACATTAACCGACGTAATATTTCGTACAGACCGAACGCACACGCTCACGTAATTTGATTAGAACGAACGTACAGGAAACGGGAAAAAATGTCTGTATAAAAAAGTTACGTAAGAGTATATTGACTATTTGGTATCCAGACTAAGACATGGCGGTTACCATCCTAACGCGGATCGTGTTCAGATCGCCAAGACAGTTCCAATATTTGATTGTGAACATAACTAGGTAGGCAGATGTGTCTTCTTTGTAGCGCCACGGCAAGTTAGTGTAACTGAAAGCCCCCTGAATGTGTCAGGGACAAAAATTCTGTCTGCTTTCAAGCATGTATTTGGTAACAGAGGCTTTATCCCTGTGCAGACAGCCTCTCACTATGCAAACTGACCTTGGAATGTACTCACTCATCTACCACAATGCCCAACGGACTACTAGTTAAATCTGTATATTCCAAAAATATGCTCGAGCGACAGCATTGAAGAGGAAAGACAGTTTATATTTAATACACTCGTTGAAAATGGCTATCCGGAGGAGTTTATTCATAAAAATATGCTAATAAGCGCTAAGATAGACAAACCACAAACTTTTCTGATTGTTGTGAACAGTGGTGGTGTCGACAAACCACACGACAAACCACAAACTGCAGACAAAAAGTCTGTTTATATTTCCTTGCCCTTCAAGGGTGATGCTGTCGCGGAAACCATAACCAAGAAGCTTAATACAGCAATCAATAAGACATTTTGCAGCTCAACTACGCGTTCAGTTTACTTCCACACCAGTATTGCGCTCCCAGTTGAAAGATATATTGCCTGTTCATGCCGCCTCTTTTTGTGTTTACCGTTTCGTTTGTTCCTGTGGAACAAGCTACATAGGCCGCACAACACGGCGATTATCCGAACGCATTCGGGAGCACCAACCGATGTGGCTGACGCGAGGATCGATAAGGCCCTGTTCGTCTGCGATCGCTACGCATTTGGTCGAGTCAAACCACCTGATTAATCGGACAGATTCATTCAAGCCAATCTATCAAATACGTGGGATACAATCGAAACAGGTCAAAGGTCGTATACTGTCAATTGCAGAGGCCATCGCAATTCGACTACACTCACCACCACTGTGCGCTCAAAAACGGCTAGTCAAAACATTGAACCTTCCATGGCCGTGTACGCAACCCCAGGATAGAATAATCGCATAGATGTGACGCATCTCTTGCAGACTTCATATAACTCACATGATCAATGTTATGTAACTAAGTCTCATGACCCAAACCAGACAGAAACTGTTGACTGGTATCTTTCGCTTCAGTAATACGCTATCTACCACCCCCATCTAACCCATATAAATGTGTTGTATTTAGCCTGATGATGAAACACCGAAAACGAGCTTGTTTGCTACGCGTTTCTTTTCATGACTAAACCGGGCATATTCAAAGTATTCCAGTTAAGTTAAAGAATTTTGTGCGGTTTAGACGGGCTCTACTTAGAGGTGAGTAGTCAGCTAGTGGTCACCTGGATAGGGGGAAATCCCAAAGCAGTTGGGTGCACGGTAAGACAATGCCAATGTACAATTATTCACAAAGAAGCGATACCCAACTTCTATTGTCAAACACTTGCTTGAGACCAGTCACACAGCCTCCGCACAAAAAGTTTTCATAAAGTTATTAAACAACACGAGCGGATAAATTCTGCAATCAACCAGAGTGCTAACAAACATATATGCACCAGCTTATGCCTCTGTATTTACGAATAGTTTGTGTGGATATTGCAAATGCCATAAAACTTAGAACAATGTATAACGTTTAGGTAGCTATAAAAAATCAATCCGGATATCCAACGTTCATGGTTGGCTGTTTCTCACTTTCATCTGTCTCTCTGCGTAAAGTATGTTCCTTAGAATTAAGCTGCATGTAAATATGTGTTCAGACTGTACGAAGGGTTGCGATGGTCATCATACAGTTTAGGGTGTATGGTTTCAGTGACATAATAAAACAGGCCAACTAAGTAGTTCATAATCATAGACGTTTATATTTACGTGAAACTAAGTCAAAACATTTGTAAAAGTGAAATATAACGGGATAGCTGAGGACTGGATAGGAGGCCCGATGCCCTAACTTGCAAACATCGATGGACTAGTGCGCGAAACTTGTCTCGAATATCATATAGTAATTTAAACGTACGGATGACACTAATATTACCAGAGTATTGTCCTATAATGACTACAAGAACAGTTCACCCAGTGATCAGGCGCACTCAATCCAATACCCCTAGATTCGGTCCACAAAAACAGAGAACAGACAGACAGAGTTGATCACGTGTAAGGTCAAGACAAAATTGAGTATAGAGCCCAATGACCAATCACGAGGTGGCAAAACAATGAACGACAAAACCATCAATATGCCAACAGGAAGCGAGGAATGTCTCATTCATCAGAACAAAATAGTTAATCTTAGGAGCTTGACCTGGACACATAGTTTTGTATGTTTCATCAGGGGAGGATATGTCGAAGTATATTACATACATATTACCACATGCGCAACGACGATGAGCGAATTGAAATGCAACAAAGCGTGTTGTAAATCTAAAAGGTTTTTAAAGTGAGACATAATCTTCAGGAGGTTTCAGAATTACAAATGAGCGTGAAATTGGTCAGCGCTTTGATGGTTCTATAATTCGTACAACATTAATACGCAGGCGCTTTCAACTACTGGCAAAGCTACGATGCTATGTGCAGCTTTCAACAAAGTCCGGTGGCTTTTGAGCACTGAAGGGTAGACATCGCGCGGACCAGCTACTTTAGGAGATTACGTTTTCCGACCGCTACACGTGACAACAGGTTCTTCACGACGGAGGGAGATAAGGGGTTCGGAGTCCCATCTATTATCAATGAATATCTGAGTGAGCATTCAACAGTTACATTTCTTTCACATGACACAAAATTAGTTCCACATGTCCCCATGAACTATATATATATATATATATATATATATATATATATATATATATATATATATATATATATATATGATTGATTTCAAGTTGTACATCACTCACACTTGATCGCAGCCTTCACATAGCCTATTCAGCCAATCTCTTTCGAAAAGAAGCACTAGACTATGTGCATTCATGTATTAAATTTGTGTGTTGTATATGTTGCACAAAATGTTGTGTTCTACATACAAAAAAATTTGTTATATATAACAATTTAATACAGGGAAGGCGCATGGTATGACACATCAAGGAAGTAGAGCAAAAGGAATGCGTATCAAAGACACAAAAACTTAACTGACTGCAGTTTTAAGTCGTACGTGCAACAGCATTATAAACACAGAGGTCCCCAACCGGAAGACGTGCTGAGTCGACGGAGGCAAGCTTCAACAACAATTGTTTGATGCCGGAGTAGCAAAGCTGCCTTGTCCAGCTTACCCCATATTCCTCGAACAAAGTTCGACGAGTTAAGTGCACACAAAACATACCCGAGCCAGCGAAATTGATGACGACAGATCGCGTTATTATGGATTGTCGCAATTGAAGATCTGTTGTCTGATAGGTTCGTTGCCCACATGGCAAGTCCAG
>LOND01004882.1:28696-41864 GCA_014220965.1 Paragonimus kellicotti
CTTAAACGTAGTAAGTCAGGAACTGATGATTGCGTTAACGTGGTCGTTACGTGAATGTGGCCGTTTTCCATCTGTTGCCTGTGAAGTTAGGGCAACGAAACCCACGAAGAAATTACTAAGTAGATATATGGTCTTACGCTCAGTCACGATTGCGCTGTTTACGTCGATGTTGATTACCTGAGTTTGAGCATGGTGCGATTTACCAACACCTTTCAAACCATCTCCAAATCAGGATTTACTTCTATAGTTATGTGGCAGTTAAGCATGAGAACCGACCATTGGTATATTACCGTCGATGAAAATGGCGAAGAGAATAGGGCTAACGATAGAACTTACCTCAATACAAGGACGCTGTTTGAACACTCCGACAGACCAGATCATGAAGATAAGTGATACTGATCAAACGAGAATAACAGAACAAACGAGATTGACAAGCTGTGCGTACCAAGAGGAGCGAAAAGCATACGAGAGAAAATATAAAAATAGAAATCACTAAATCTGTTCGTCCATGATGGGCTAATTAGTCGGCAAATGGTAGTCCATGTGCAAAGTTGGTCAGGATAACCTGTTTTAGCTACAAAAATACAAATATTGAAAGGTACAGAATGCTTTTAGTCTAATACCGATCTGACGAGTTCTATCGCAAGCATTTAGGAGGTATGTTGTTTAAGGTAAGCAATAATTGTGGTTCACCGCAATCGTTGTGTTCAAATTCGGCCAACCAATAGTGTATCGGTACTGGTTGAGTAACCGAATTTTAGAATTTGCATGAAGTACCTGTCAACTTTCGCCAATGCTGAGTGTCTGTAGCAAGCATAAAAGTTCTCTAAGATTCATCATAACAAGGAACTGAATGTCACGTTGCTTCTTATCTTCAGTGCTGAACATGACACTAAAATGAAATAAACCCACCGGAAACGGAGAGATTGGGGTCAGGTTTACTGGTTAATTTTTGATAATGTCAACAGCAGCGGAACTGAGCAATAGAGAAACAAATAATAATCGGAAAACGCAAAACTTTTGGGTAATGTTGACTGAAGGCCAGGTACTAACACTGTAAATGAGGCATTACAACACTAGTGAGCTGAAATGCCTAAAAGCCTGTTAGTGATGCTACGAAAAGTCAAATGAAAGTAGCTCATTACACGCTTCGAAGACGTCTCACCTTTCATGAAGCGATCCAGTAAAAAAGTAACCATATGATTCAACAACAACAAAACGTCTTGCTTGCTTGAATCTATCTCAAAGGGAACAACAAAACCCACATAAGCGGAACAATCATTTGCGAACATGGGCTACAATAAAGAACAGCACAGTGACAAAATACACTCATCCAGTTGTGGATGTGCACTGGTAGCTGATATTGTCTAGTACCATACAATTGGTTAGAACGTAAAACAACTTGCAAGACTCGAAGCCGCTCGACCAATAAAACGGAAATGATTCGAACCCCAGGCACTTCAAGTGCGTAAATGAGTAAATCAAAGGTCTACGGTCTACAAATGGTACAAAACCAATGTGAAGACATGCCCTACTGCATATCCTACGACCTCGTTAAGTCACATGCATGTACGTGAGTGATCGCCATCTGTGTTGCAAGCCCTTCAAAGCGACCGTTCCCAAATCTTGCCCGGTCGTGGTTTCGGGTAATCATGCGCAAGTACATTCAAGTGACATGCTGCTGTTGACGCTTCTCAACAATAAACTCCGAATGCCGCTTCGCAATTTTATTGCAACAAAGTTGGCTGAATTCAGTGGTGCAGTCAAGCTGGGATAAGTAACGTGTGTCCATACACGAAACTCGAGTCTAGTGCTTCTTTTCGAAAGGGGCCAATTGGAAAGTCTATGAGAATGCAACAGCTGCGATCAATTGTGGGTGATGTTCAATCTATATGGTGAAAAATCGTCGAGCCTCACTTTGTACTTCAATGTGCGATAATTTCAGTTCAAGTATGATGTTAGTACTTAGAGACGCGTGCGATGCTTTCATAATTCGGCGATTAGTTCGTCGTTTCCAGTAACAGGGAGCCTCCCACGTTCCGAAAGACGTTGCGCTGTTTAGACGGAGGGGGAAGATTGCTTTTCTTCGAGAAAGCGTTGAAGGAAATTCTTATGATCCACTTGATGACGCTAGCAAAATGTGAGGATATATCGGCAGTCTTGCAAACAATAGCTGAACAGTAGGCAAACTCTTTTCCCGGGGTGAGTTCGTGCATACGTTGATATCAAATGATAAAAAGTAGTATCCTAAACGTGTAGGCAGCTCCCAATGGATAGCCACAGAAAAAGCGCGTTTATCCAGGATCTCATAATGAGCGAAGAAATCCACTTCCAACTAAACGGACAGATGAAAAAGCAAACTTGCAAATACGGTGCACTGATAAATCTCAGTCCAAGCATGATGTCCGGCGTGTCAAGGAACTGCGGTCAGTGGCAGCTGTTGCATGAACGTCACAACGAGACTGGACCTTGACGTGGTGTGACGGCTTGCGCATCTCGATGACCTATTGGGCTAAACTGGACGGTGTGATCACCACACCGATAGAGTCACTCATACCAGGCAGGCCAATGGGTAGAGGTCTGACAAACCAGTCTCCTGGTCCTCCAGGTTGGGGGTTGGAAGAAGGTTGGCATCTTTTTCCGGAAAAAGTACCAGTTCTGGTACATTGCCACCCAACCGCTGCCTTGCGGTACAGGCTTTTGAGCCAAAGGCTTTGGTTGAGAACCCTAATCGTTCTCCTGTCTAGGTCTGGGCGTCCTGGCAGTATCTCAGCCCACACACAACCATGAATATTCACAACAACAATAAATCCATACTGCATCGGCCGTCTCGCAGTATAAACCGGGTCGCCCTATCTGCTGCATACAGCAGGGTGGATAGGAAAACATGCTACTGCTGACCCTCCCCCACTGTCCTATCAAATTTAGCTCTCAGGCCCCTCCCGACCTCCATTTCTGATAATTACTCTACAGGTCCCACAACAGATGTAGCTAACTGTGGTAACACTGAGCCGGTAAGTTCCGTCTCTTGCCTTTCAGCTTCAGGCCTCCCTCGTCCCTTGCTTAGACCTAGAACGCGAATTAATATAGGTGCCTTCAACGTTCGCACGCTAAAACAGATAGGTCAGCAAGCGGCTCTCGCACGAACGCTAGACTCGTTGCACGTTGATGTCTGCTGTATCTCGGAGACTAGAATCCATGACAGTAGTCAACGTATGAAACTAACAGCACCCGCATTGTCTACCCGATACTGGTTATACACTTCGGGTGACTCCACAGCCGCTGTTACAGGTCAGGCTGGGGTAGGTATAGTTCTCAGCACGACGGCCGCAGCCGCATTAGTAGATTGGATTCCTGTTAACAGTAGACTTTGTGCCGTCCGCTTGGCAGGTTCTGTTAAAACCAGCTCTAGACGCAAAACTTTCAGAAATTTATTCATTGTGTCTGCTTATGCTCCTACTGACTGTAGTGACATCGGCGTCAAGGACGCATTTTACTCGGATCTGGCCACTCTCCTTCGGTCGACACGTGGCTCTGATATAGTCGTTTTGGCCGGAGATATGAATGCCCAGGTCGGTCGCCTTGGTGAAGCCGAATCTCGTTTAGGTGGTAGGTTTGGGATAGCATCACATCGATCAGATAATGGTGGGCGATTGTTGCAGCTGTGCGCTGAGCATAATCTATTTTTAGCCAGTACTGGTTTTAGGCATCGTGCACGTCAATGCTATACTTGGCGCCCGCCTTCTCCGAATCAGGCCTGGTCTCAGATAGACCACATAGCCGTTAGTTATAGGTGGGGTTCCATTCAAGACTGTCGTTCTTATTGGAGCACGTACTTGGATTCAGATCATGCGTTGGTACGTTGCGTTTTGTTCTTACTTTTGCTGGGCAACGACCCCACCGACAGCAACGGTTAGCTGTTGAGAAACTGGCTTTACCATCGGTTAGGCATAATTACCAAACCAGCTTAGAAAGCAACCTTAGTGGTACTCACTCCGAAGACCCTAATAGCTGCTGGACTCAAATCTCACAGGCCATTCAGAAAGCAGGTAGTGTAGCATGCGGCACAGGGGTACATGGGGTAAACAAACATTGGATTTCAGAGAAATCCCTGGAGTTGTTAGAAGCCAGACGGAAGGTTCCTCCTGGTAGTTCACACAACAAGTCTAGAAGAGATATCCGTAGGAAACTGAAACGTAGTCTAAAGGCTGATCGTGAGGCTTGGTTAGTGGAAAAAGTTGAGGAAATGGAAACCGCTTTTGCCTCAGGGAACGTCGGTAAACTGTTTAAGCTGATCCGTGCCACTGGTCCCAGGCGACCGTCTGTCAGTGAAGCTATCAGCGAGGTAGATGGTACACTAATCTGTAATAAGTCCAGAAGGTTAGAGCGTTGGGCAGAACACTTTGAGGGTCAATTTAGTTGGCCTGCTGCTTCTATTGCGTTGCCGCCACAAACTTGTGATGTAGCACCCTGGTCGGTAGATTTGGAACCACCCACTGAGACTGAGGTTCGCAATTGCCTTTCGGCTCAATCGTAATAGGGCTGCTGGCCTGGATCTCGTTTCGGCACTTTTCAAAGAAGGTGGAGAGGCGTTAACTCAACTGCTTCAACTTGTGTGGACGACGACTGTCCCCTTTCACCATTTTTGTTCAACTTTGTCATAGACGAAATAATGGAGGATTGTCTGCGGCACTCACAAGATGCCGGCGTGGACCTCCTACCTGGTGAAAGACTGACTGATCTTGATTATGCTGACGACAAGGTGTTGCTGTTTGACAACTTTCAAGCGGCACAAACAACGCTAAACGCTATTTCGCGTTCTGCTAAGTACTTCGGAATGCGCTTTGCAGCCTCAAAATGCAAAGTGCTTCTGCAAGATTGTTGTGATCACGTAGATTTAATGTTAGATAATGAAGTCATGGAGGTTGTTGACCGGTTTGTGTACCTGGGAAGCTGCATCAGCGACGGCGGCGGAGGTGTAGGGAATGAAATAGAAGCGCGTATTTCCAAGGCTAGGGCGGTGTTCGCTAATCTGAGACACCTATGGCGACAGAGGTATTTCTCTGAAGCTTAAGGGTCGCGTATATCAAACAACAGTGAGGGCTGTATTACTTTACGGCAGCGAAACCTGGCCGCTCAGGGTAGAGGACGTGAACCGTCTCCAGGTATTTGACCACCGATGTCTGCGTTCAATCGCTCGTATCGGGTGGCACCAGCGAGTAAGCAACGAGGAGGTTAGGAAGCGGGTGTTTGGCACTGATTGTCAAACGAGTTTTTGTTCAGTCGCTACATTTGCACAGACTTAGATGGTTAGGTCATGTACTAAGGATGCCAGCTAGTCGTTTGCCACACCGAGCACTGTTTGCCGACGCTGCGGCCGACTGGCGCAAGGTGCGAGGTGGACAGATGATGACCTGGCGTAGACAAATGAAATCGTTTACGAAGGGGTTGGTCACTGTAGGTCGGGTTCGTCTCCCGGGCTGGGGCCCTCGCGACTCACAGAGTCGGTGGCTTGAGACGTTAGGTGAGATGGCGGCTAATCGAGCTCAGTGGCGTGAATGTTGTCGTTGTTTGGCCGAGTTGTCTGTGAAGTGAGTGCACTTAATGATGCGGGGCAGTGAAAGCCGTAAGGAAGCTGTCTTGCTGATGACGCCTTACTTTCACTTACAGCTCGGTTGTTTGTTTGCAAGGTGTAGGCGCCTTGATGTTGTATGTTTGAATATAGACGTAGCTATTTTTAGTAGTTAGGTCCACTTCCCCTCCTCTTTTTTCTTTCTTCCTATATAGGTTTTTTCTTCTTTTTTCTTCGTGGTTGTGTGGCAGTTAAGCATCAGTGTGAACCACTGATGTATTGCTGTCTATGATGATGATGATGATGATGTTGCATGAACTCTTCAGTGTTCTCAAAATTTGTTATCATTTTATCACTAGGATTGTTTCAGTGCAGTTTTTGATCAAGTTCAATGCCTTGTCATTACAACACTGAGGCACTGATGAGAGCTAGTCGTACTTGGCTGAACTTGAAATACCCAAATATCAACAAACAAATAGGGGGGAGTAAACAAACAAGAAACACCGATCATCTTTAACTAATCACGCTTTATCTGCCAGTATGCCCGCTGAAGTCAAGTGTGTCCTGGCCTTTTCTGCTACTTTGGAGTGGTGATCAGGCATGTGCGCTGTTTTGATCCGGAGGGTTATGCAGACTAGGACTTCGGTCCTCTAGATCTAATCATGCCAAATAGGCCAAAGGGGAACAGACAGACGGAAAGTAGCTAAGCTGATCAGTTTTTATGTTGCACTGCTGACTGCGTGCAGTTGCTTAGGTAGTGAGGCAAGAACCTAACAGTACAGTGTAGAATCATAGTTGTAGTTACAGAATTCTTGTCATCCATGTACGGAAGGAGAGTATTAGAAAAAGTACTCTCAGACAAAGGGCGCTTCGATCGACCAACAATTGACCGTAATCACCAGTATATTATCCTGTACGGTCGAAAAACCCGCATAAACTCTCAGAAGTCTGATGTAGCTTATGATACATCTACTGCGGCCAGCAGTAAGTAGAATGAGTCACCGACGTCCTACTCACTGGGCCTCCGGGCTTGGTTAGCCGATCATTGCCCAATGAGGCAGAGACTCTGTGGTAGGGTCCTCCAAGAAAATCCTATTTCCTCTCATCCCATAGGCCAAACTGCTGGGTCAGAGACTGAACCTGAGACATGCGCCTGGACGTAAGACGTTGTCCGTCGAGATAAGGAAGGTGCGTACACCGTCCGATCGATGCAGCACCAGACGGCTAGAACGCTACGCCGCACGGATCGCCGTAGAACCGAGCTGTTACAGTATCGTTTTCGCAGCAGCGAGTGGAACTAGGCCGCCAGATCAAGTTAATCTCTGAGAGACAGGTGCTGGATACACATTCTTTGGATAGGTTACCCGGCAGACGGTGCTCGGGAGCATGGTGTCTGTTTCGCAGTCGCTGATCACATCAATGCTTTGATGATAGGCGAACCGCACGGCATCAGCCCCGAATGCTGTCTATGCGCCTGCGACTCGGTCGAGGTAAGTGTGCCACAGCTTTTAGTTTACGGCCCAACTATGCCACATTGATGATACAAAGGACCAGTTCTATGACCAACTGTCCACCAGAATCCGTCAGACACTGACGCATGACAGACTGCTTGTTCAGAATGACTCCAATACGCGAGTTGGGTGCGACTAGCCGGAAGTCTTCAGGACCCACGGCATTGGTGCAACCAACCAGAACAGTTATAGCCTGTTTTACTTGTGTGCCACCTCACCAGCTGGCTATCACAAACACCCGATTCCAGCTGGATGCGAGCGACATCACGATGTGGACCCACTCACGAAACGGTCATCATTATTTGCTTGATTAAGTGATCGTATGACAGGAGGACATTCATGAAGTACGTATCACGCGAATGACACTCGGAGCTGAATAAAACATAGATCATAGGCTGATCAGGACCATACTGTCTATCCATGTTTGTTTATCATCCGGGAAACGGTAGAAATTAGATATCAAACGACTGCAGGACTTAAAGACGAATATTACATTTCGACTTGCAGTTACCGTTCGTCTGAAAAAAGCTCCCGTATCCACCACCTCTGAAGGGATGTGGCAACACCTCCAATTCTGTAGATCGTAAGGCATTTTGAATGATGTTCGGCAAGTTCTGATGTCCAGGTATGTTCAACAACTCAATCAGAATGTTTTGTGTAAGTATGTAATCGAGGGTGCAATCGTGGGGATCGACCTCTCACTGACGTGAAGCACGGCTGTGTTCTGTAGCCCTCGTATCGTCCTCTCACAAGTTCCATCGCGTGACAAGCCGTCTAGTCTAAGTGACGCTCACTGTCCCAACTGCACATGCGCGTCCACACATTCACCGGCCCGAAAGCTCTCTTCCACACCCGAACGTACGCACGCACGTACGCAGTCACCGATCTGCACACTCAGCCAATTGGAACGCTTCAACTGGATGTGATTCGGTGCGGTGATACGCGGGCACGCATGACGCGGTTGGACCCGGATCGGAACAGAGAACAACACAACTGAACAGGACAGGACACGGTCCAGACGAGCGCCACTGCATTAAGCTTGTACACCAATCCCAACAATAAAGATCCAAACCATTGACTTAACCTTTTCGTTGACTATCATTGAGATATCGTTATTTGTTAGTGGGTACTCAAGCTATCACGGTTAAGAGTTCCACTACAGTTCCAGCCCCAACCCTATTCTGTTTATATTTGGCTGCAGTGCTCATAGCTGCTCTCCAGAACTTGGAGAACGATGCTGAAGTCAAATAAAGCACGTCTACTGAATATTCGACGTTTCGGCGTCCCAAACTGGCTACGTACTTTGACGATGAGCATGTGTTATTCGCAGAGAACAGAACGCTGTATATACACAACGAAGGAGAACTCTAACAACTGACCACGGCTTTCGCGATCGCGGCATCCAAGTTTGGATTGGATATCAACACAAGTAAGATATTTTCTTTCTTAGCCTTCTCCGGGTGGTGGTGCCGTGCCTGCACTTGAAATCCGCATTTACGGAGACATGGTGGATAGATGCACAAACTCCCGATACTTAGGTAGCAATTTGTCCACCGATCTGTCCGTGGACCGCGAGTTGAGAGCTCGTGTGGCAAAGGCTAGTGCTGCGTTCGGACGTCTTGAAAGACGTGTTTGGAAGAACCACAGTCTGAGAGTGAAAAACAAGTGGCTTGTCTATCGTTCAGTGGTGCTATCTGTATGGTATTGAGACCTGGATATTGTATCAGCGGAACGTGCACTATCTGAGCCGCTTTCATTTGCAATGTCTAAGACGCATCTTGGGTATTCGGTGGTCGGACATGGTTCCGAACACTGAGGTACTTTGGCGAGCAGGACACGAACGGGATTCTTCAATCTCATGCTTATGCTCAGTCAACTTTTTCGATTAAGTCACGCCCATAGGATGGGGGACGAACCGAGTTCGAAGCGGCCGTTGTACGGGCAAGTTAAAACAAGCAAGCGAAATAGTGTTGGTCGAAAACTGAAATACCAAGACGTTATCTTAGTAAGTCGTTCCGGTTTAACGCCGATTTTAGATCTTGAGAGTACCTAATCTCGAACCGGACGATCTGGAGGAATACGACGCTGACAGGCGTCCGAAAGCTCAGTGGGCAACAACTGCGCGGCTGTGAAGTGAAGCGCGCGATACACAAGGGATCCACAGGTACCATAGGTCGTGATGGCATTGCTATGTGATGTTGCGATGAATATGGCCGTAAATGTGCTGGTGGTCTCGGATTGGTAGGACATCAACGTACTCATAGCGCACCGTTGGCGGGAAGACGAATATGTTAGGCTCAAATAGGTTGTCAGTTGTACGTTTTATTTGTTGGTATCAACCAACGACCGCTTTTCAGAAACCTGGGTGGTAGTGGCGTTCTACATACTTTTTCTTCAGCTTTGTTGGTGTATGTTATGATAAATGTAACGTTTGTTCTTCGGTCCAATTTTGAATTTTTACTTTTTTCTTTGCACCATCTAGAGTGCAACAATATGTAGGCCTAGTGTACTACTTCCTGCCCACTATTTGTAATAAATTTCCTACCAGCTTGAATCATACCATTGGAGTGTCTTTAGTTTTGGTTTTCGAGAGATAATGATTTCACTTTCGTACTGGTCTATCAACTGTCTAATCAGCATTGACCAGCGGGACACAAAAGTTGTCAATCATTCGCCTCTTGACACACCTCACAAACTTGTTCCTTCAGGTTTATGCTGGATGTGGGGTGTGCGAGTGGAACGGTAGGTGTTGAACCGGTGACGGTAATGCACAGCTATATTTTGAATTCGACCACTGACAGGCTAATCCGGGGACGGATGTTGCCAACCGTGTGTACGCATGATACTTACCCAGTGAGACGCCCAGAAGCACGTAGCTGAAATTCCGGTACAGTTTGTGTTTGATCAGATTGTGCCGCATTCGCGTTTCGCGCAGTGTACGTGCCAAGTAGATGAAGATCCACCACATAATACCCACGTCCAGACATAATAACGGTAGTAGTGTGGCTAGGCGAAAGTACGTGGTGGTGAACCGTGGCTGAGACACGCGGGTCATGCCCTCGATGGTGACCAATATGAAGTAGACTAGTCCGAGGGCTAGGCACCGTCGGAACCAGATAGCACTCAGTCGAGGTTTTGTCACCCCATAGCTGGAAATTAATTACGAAAGAAAACATGGGGTTCAGCTTGTTATTCGAAACCTACACAAGGAAGGTCATAAACATTTCACACTAGATCACAATAACGAATCCTGGATCCACAGGGAAGTTCATCAGTGACGGTCAAACAAAGGCAACGTTCAAGTTACTGAGCCAGATTTATAGCCATCCCACCTAACCTCTCAAGTCATGGACTGTGTGAGCAATGGGACCTCAAATCTGAAAAAGGAACATGGTCTACAACCGTTTTTACTTGAAGCGAATTAACCTCAGTCTACCTCTCATACAGCAACTCCGTCTGTTATTTTATTTTAAGGACAACCTCACGGCATAGAACACAATTCGCAAACACGTTCCGGATTCTTGAACATCTTAGATGCATGTGGCTGACGGAGATGAAAGTGGACAACCAACACATATGCACTGACTTAGAATGAGGCACAGAAGGCGAGCTAAACAGTAATGGGTATAAATGAACAAAGAGGTTAGCTCAAAGATCGAAATTTGGACGGGTTTTAGTCCGCAAACGGGTGGCAAATCCAAACGAGATACCGAAGTCCGCAACATGCCGATGTTGCCATCTACTACACTGTTGATGATAAACAGACATACTTCACGTTATATAGTCTGGCAGTTGGACTGAATTTCGAAAATTCATGCATTCAGATTTATAGCAACGGCAAAAAGAAATTGTACGAACAATAGCGTCTGAAGAATACATAATTTAGAAGACACGGCAATCAAACAGATATCCACAGACGTTCTAACAAAGTGAGACCAGGCAAAAATTTGGTACACCCACGCCCCAAAAATAAGACACTGCTAAAATTGTCATTCAAATGCGATCACCTGGCGATCGCCATACTCCGTAACATGCAATCCGTATAGGAGTGAACATATCTGGCCTTACAAACGGAACAAACAGACGCTATAAGCGCAACGTGCGATTTGTCCTATCATTCTATTTCTCATGATACGCAGTTACACTGACGCCGATATAACTAAAACTGTTAGATTCCTGTATATGTGGCACGTGTGCGTGGTTGAATGTTGCTACAATTGCTGCTGTTTTAATCCCCACCAGTCACACCAGTGTATCTGTCACTTGGTTAGATTTGTTCAACAGGCGGTGTGCTAAGTCTACTCTCGTGCATCAGGATACGCCACGTGAACCCGATATGAACCTAGCTTTTCAAGGTAAAGCGCCATCACGCAAGTTGTGTATTTTCTGGTTTGTACATTCCAGTAAAAGACCAATTGGCGATTATAACAGTACGTTTTTACGGCGCATTTCACGTACCATTTTTCTCGTTTGTCTGAAATGATTTACGCATACACGTTTAACTCCTAGTGAGGAGCTTATTTGGTCACGTGACCATTTCGATCGTTATCTACTTTTTCATGTCGGCGCATATCGATTATGGCTGAGTCATATGCTGGTCTGCCGCGAATGGTGTGTGTGCTGTCTGTGTGTTTGACGCATGCCATTTTGTTTGTTTACTTGCTGTTTACTACCGCTGATCCTATCCGTTGTTTTGCCGTGAAGAACTCGCGTGTCTCAATAATGCTTGCTTAGGAGCATTTAGGTAATGCGATAGTCTGCTAGCTCATCGGGTAAAACTATCCCTAGGTATGGTTATCTTATTCTTCGAATAAGGAGAAAGGGGTTAGAAAGATATCTTCCAGCAAGAAGCATTCCTTTTGAGCATGACTACCGGGTGTGCCATCCGCATTCAAACAAAGAATGTGTCGCAGTATTCAGAAACTTGTTCAGGCTACGAACACCTTTGCTACACACATCAATATTGACAGTTGTGCTTTCATTGCACCCCTGACTAGGCTAGGGCATGAGCGAGTTATCATTTTGTTCAGTTAACTTCCAGTAAGATTCTCCGTAATGTCCCGGTTTCTAGTCCGGTTGATCGGACTATTGAACCGACAAATCTAGGGTTGAGTTCCGCAGTAGTATACTGTACACGACCGAGAAGTAGCAAAATTTGTCTACCTCTCTTCCCTGCACTCTTCAGTTTCTGATTATTTACGTTGGTATTATCTCCTTACTTTTATCCTCACATTGACTTCTGCATATATTTTGCTTCATTTGTTACTATTTTCTAAGGCCAAGCCAACTGATAACGGCAGTGAGTTGCACTGGTGTGCATCCTCTCAATATTGTCGCCCGACATACTTCTACGAGTGCATACAACAGACCGTTTGTAGATCAGTATAAACAGGCAAATGAAGCAGTGGAGAAAACCATACTATCAGGGTCCGTATTCACGGTTGTTTCTGAGCACGCCACTTATTTGAATTTGTCCCACAGGACACCCATGTTCTTTCAACTTCCTTATAAATTTAACAATTTATGTCAAATAACTCAACGTCATCTGGTTGGTTCCATCGCCAGGCCCTACGATGATGCTTTTCTAGTCATCTTGTTCAGAGCGTTTCGGATTCCAATTCCTCGGATGAAACAACTAGTGCCCGAGTCATCTAAATCCAATCTGAACCTGGGTCACAGAATGCATCTCGATGATGATGATGATGGCTAACACATGCGCATGACGTCACGGTTGTACGTACAGCTAAAGAGCGTTCGTCGATCCAGTTGTGAGAAGCGCAGGTCTCTGGTTAGCCAACGACCCATCGCATCATATTCTTGGCAAGCCACTTGAACGATCAGAGCATACTCGTTAATCGACGAACGGTTGCGCGTCCATACATGTGACGCATATAGAAAAAAGACTAGTCATTAAATGATGCGCTCGTTTCATGCGCGTCATATCGGATCAAGTGCCATTAGTGCATCCTATTTTAGAGAACTTTGAATTCACTGCGTAAACATGTAGCAATGCGCTGATGTACGCCTTTAACAGTTTTAGTTATATCGGCGTCAGTGTAACTGCGTATCATGAGAAATAGAATGA
>LOND01004883.1:0-16741 GCA_014220965.1 Paragonimus kellicotti
TTCCATACTGCATCGGCCGTCTCGCTGCTGCATACAGCAGGGTGAATAGGCGAAATCCTGCTTCTGCTGACCCCTCCCCACTGTCCTATCAAATTTAACTCTCAGGCCCCTCCCGAACTCCATTTCTGATAATTACTCTACATGTCCCACAACAAATGTAGCTAACACTGAGCCGGTAAGTTCCGTCTCTTGCCTTTCAGCCTCAGGTCTCCTCGTCTCCTTGTTTTGGAGCCCGTAGAAAAGCGAGCTTAGTCATGAGGCTGCCACTTTCAACGTTCGCACGCTAAAACAGATAGGTCAGCAAGCGGCTCTCGCACGAACGCTAGACTCGTTGCACGTTGATGTCTGCTGTATCTCGGAGACTAGAATCCATGACAGTAGTCAACGTATGGAACTAACAGTACCTGCATTGTCAACCCGATCTGGTTATACATAAACACTTCCCAGGTGACTCCACAGCCGCTGTTACAGGTCAGGCTGGGGTAGGTATAGTTATCTCAGCACGACGGCCGCAGCCGCATTAGTAGATTGGATTCCCGTTAACAGTAGACTGTTGTGCCCATCCACCGTTTGGGTAGCTTCTGTTAAAACCACGCTTCTAAGACGCCCACTTGCTAGGACTTTCCAGAAATTTATTTCATTGTGTCTGCTGATGTATGTGACATCGGCGTCAATGAACGCAGTTTTACTCCGGATATCTGGCCGCTCTCCTTCGTCGACACATTGGCCTCCGCGATATAGTCGTTCTGGTCGGAGATATGAATGTCCAGGTCGGTCGCCTTGGTGTGGCCGAATCTCGTTTAGGTGGTAGGTTTGGGATAGCATCACATCGATCAGATAATGGTGGGCGATTGTTGCAGCTATGCGCTGAGCATAATCTATTTTTAGCCAGTACTGGTTTTAGGCATCGTGCACGTCAATGCTATACTTGGCGCCCGCCTTCTCCGAATCAGGCCTGGTCTCAGATAGACCACACGGTCGTTAGTTATAGGTGGCGGAGTTTCATTCAAGACTGTCGTTCTTATTGGAGCACATGCTTGTGATTTCGAGGCATCAATGCGCTATGTGTAGTAGAAGCATTGTTCTTTGATATTCTTCACGTCATTTCTTGGGCAACGTCACCGCAGCGAGATTAGCTGTTGGAAAACTGGCTTGACCATCGGTAAAGCATAAGTACCAAACCAGCTTAGAAAGCTGCCTCAGTGGTACTCACTCCGAAGATCCTAATAGCTGGTGGACTCAAGTCTCACAGGCCATCCAGAAAGGCAGGTACTGTAGCATGTGAGTTTGTGCTAAACAAACATTGGATTTCAGAGAAATCCTTGGAGTTGTTAGAAGCCAGACGGAAGGTTCCTCCTGGTAGTTCGCACAAAACGAGTCTAGGAGAGATATCCGTAGGAAACTGAAACGTAGTCTAAAGGCTGATCGTGAGGCTTGGTTAGTGGAAAAAGTTAAGGAAATGGAAACCGCTTTTTTGCTTCAGGGAACATGCGGTACTGTTTAAAGCTCGATTCCGCTCCTACTGGTCCCAAGGCGCCGTCTGGTCTGGAAGCTATCAGCGAGGTAGATGTTCCCAAACACTAACTTTGGACAAGCCCCAGAATGTTTAAACAGCTGGGCGGAACATTTCGATGGTCAGATTGTAAGTTGGGCTGCTGCCGTCTATTGCCCGGTTGCCGTCCAGCAAAACTTGTGATGATGTAGCACCCTGGTCGGTGGATTTGGAACCACCCATTGAGACCGAAGTTCGCAATTGCCTTTCGGTTCTAGCATCAATCGTACTTCGTCGACTCACTGCAGTTCGGGAAGTAAACATTAGGGAAGAACAGGCAGGGTTTCGCCCTGGGACGGGGTTGTATAGATCACATTTTCACCCTTCGTCAAATTCTGGAGTAGCGTCATGTGTACCGCCTGCCTCGACTATAAAGGTGCGTTTGATTCGGTGGACCGATCTACACTTTTAGAGTCGCTTAAACGTAGGGGTGTACCGACTAAGTATGTGAACATACTGTCGGCGCTTTATTCCCATACCTCAGCTCAGGTTAGGGTTTACGGTGAACTGTCTGACAGTTTCAGCACCAGGAGCGGCGTACGTCAAGGCTGTCCCTTTCACCATTTTTGTTCAATTTCGTCATAGACGAAATAATGGAGGACTGTCTGCGGCACTCAAATGATGCCGGCGTGGACCTCCTACCTGGTGAAAGACTGACTGATCTTGATTATGCTGACGATAAGGTATTGCTTTGACAACTTTCAAGCGGCACAAACAACACTGGACGCTATTTCGCGTTCTGCTAAATACTTCGGAATGCGCTTTGCAGCCTCAAAATGCAAAGTGCTTCTGCAAGATTGCTGTGATTACGTAGATTTAATGTTAGATAATGAAGTCATGGAGATTGTTGACCGGTTTGTATACCTGGGAAGCTGCATCAGCGGTGGCGTCGGAGGTGTAGGGAATGAAATAGAAGCGCGTATTTCCAAGGCTAGGGCGGTGTTCGCTAATCTAAGACACCTATGGCGACAGAGAGGTATTTCCCTAAAGCTTAAGGGTCGCGTATATCAAACAACAGTGAGGGCTGTATTACTTTACGGCAGCGAAACGTGGCCGCTCAGGGTAGAGGACGTGAACCGTCTTCAGGTATTTGACCACCGATCGTTCTACGTTCGATCGCTCGTTTCGCGTGGCCATCAGCGAGTGAGCAACGAGGATTAGGAAGCGAGTGTTTGGCACTTGTCATACGAGTTCTTTTGTTCACTACATTTGCTAAGACTTAGATGGTTAGGTCATGTACTAAGGATGCCAGCTAGTCGTTTGCCACACCGAGCACTGTTTGCCGACGCTGCGGCCGACTGGTGCGAGGTGGACAGATGATGACCTGGCGTAGACAAATGAAATCGTTTACGAAGGGGTTGGTCACTGTAGGTCGGGTTCGTCTCCCGGGCTGGGGCCCTCGCGACTCACAGAGTCGGTGGCTTGAGACGTTAGGTGAGATGGCGGCTAATCGAGCTCAGTGGCGTGAATGCTGTCGTTGTTTGGCCGAGTTGTCTGTGAAGTGAGTGCACTTAATGATGCGGGGCAGTGAAAGCCGTAAGGAAGCTGTCTCGCTGATGACGCCTTACTTTCACTCACAGCTCGGTTGTTTGTTTGCAAGGTGTAGGCGCCTTGATGTTGTATGTTTGAATATAGACGTAGCTATTTTTAGTAGTTAGGTCCACTTCCCCTCCCCTCCTCTGTTTTCTTCTTTCTTCCTATATAAGTTTTTTTTTCCTTTGTTCTTCGTGGTTTGTGTGGCAGTCAAGCATCAGTGTGAACCACTGATGTATTGCTGTCTATGATGATGATGATGATGACCACCTTGATGTATGTTTGAATATAGACGTAGCTATTTTTTAGTAGTTAGGTCCACTTCCCCTCCCTCCTCTTTTTCTTATTTCTTCCTATATAGGTTTTTTTTCGTGGTTGTGTGGACAGTTAAGCGTCAATGTAAATCACTGGTTTATTGCTGTCTGTGATGATGATGAACTAGACTAAAGGTGAAAATAAGAAGAGCTTATCCCGGTTGAGCTTCTCCGTATCACATAGAACATAGTCAAATCAAATTTAGAGGACTGCCCGCGTTGGTTATTAGCAGAATTGCCTAATTGTTCATCATTCGCACGTTTTTCATCTCCTTTCGAAATGCCGTGATTGTGTCCAATTGTTCGTACCCACATACTTTCCAATAAGTATTCTCTTGTCTTTGTTTGGTTCTCCCCTTTTTAATATGATGCGACGAACTTGACTGCGATCAAGTTGTTTTTGCCGTCAAAGTCATGGAAAGGCTCTGTTTACTTTGTTTTCTGGTTGTACTTTCAAAGCGTTTTCATCGATTGTTATTATTATAATCGTTATTTTTTATTACTGGTAATATATAATGCTTTCATAGGCTAGGTTACTGGGAGCACAGTATTGTCGTCGGATCTGTCCTGAAAATTTGGTCATCTCTTGGTTGTCATTCCATCTACTTTCAAATTAATGCTCCGAGTTCACTATCTGTTCATATACTATCTCAGACTGCCTGAAAATATCGTTCATAATAAAAATTCTGACAGCCTTTTTAATCGATTATGTGCGCTGTCAAGTTTTATATTTTTTGTGACTATCTGCTATAGATTAAACTCAGTCAGGCTGATGCTGATATTCTTTTATTGTTTCGAAGCTGTTTACGTAACCTTTGTTTTCACCGTTGTGTTTATAGCCCTCACTTGGTCTGCTTTCCGTTACCATATTTTAATTGCTTTGTCTCAAGCCTCAAAATTCGAGGATGGAAAAAAGTGCGTTGGAGTTGGAAGAACGAGTAAGTAGTTTTGACATCCTTTGCTTCACTCTTACGACAGAAACAACTGAATGATTTCATCAGTGAAGTTTCTGAGCGACTTACTCTCAGAACTAAATTACTTGAAGAAAATCTGACCGCTTTTGGAAAGTGGCCTGATGAAGGTTTCTTTGTGAAAAAGGATTCCACACTTAAGAAGAACACGGCATTCGTGAAAAAAATTGTATGTCCCGGTCGCCTTTTTTATCCAATTCTCTAGAGAAACTTCTTAGATAGTCAAAAAGAGCCCCTGCTGCTCGAGTTCGACATGTTGAACTTATCTAAATATGTTGAAGAAGTGGCCACGGCTATCGTGGAGGCCAAAATAAAAACAACCGACATTCCTTTCATCCTAAAACTCTGTTCTGCTATGTATCAGCGGTATGCTGATTTCGGGTCCCTGTTTTTAGACGCTTGGAAAAAAGTCTTCTTGGCATACAAAGACATGAAGGTGTGTGAATCTTTTATCTTAGAATTGTTGATTTTCTTCAGCATGCAAACATGTCCAAGTTTCGTGTAGACCTGGCACTATTTGCGGACCTGAACACTATCGGTATTTTTCGTGAATCGGAAGGTGTCCGTTTACTCGCGGGTCAGTTAACCACACTGACCAACGGAGATTTGGAAACTTTCTCAAACGTTGGAATCTTGTGCAGCTTTTGTCGACACTGTAGCGACGATTGGATTGGTCTTATTCCGCGACGCATTCGGTGGGTTCACGTTTAATTTATTTGGTATTCAGTGTTCCAACCGTAGTTAACAAGATTACTTTTTATTCATTTTTTTTAAGGAATAGAAGTTTTAATGTGCTAGTGATTGAACCAACTTAGTGTCTCTGAAGTATTACAATCAGGTATCCCATATGTTCCTGATTGACTGTGCAGTGTTCAACTGTCCATCTCATCCCCGCCACGATTGGTGATCAGGTAGCATGTGTCCTTCCGACCTATAATGTAAAACGTAGCCTAAGTCTGAGCCGCTTTCTTTCAGATGTTTGAAGAAAGTCTGATGCGGATTTTATACCCTAGTATTGTACAGTTTGTTTCTTTGGCCTTCAAAAGGGCAGATGTATGCGGCTATTTGTGATTCACAAACGAACTTTCACCAATAAATAGCCTTGTCGATTACTTGCAATTATTTATAAGTAGTGTGGCGGATATCATGATTTATTGAGACCCAATCGGGAAAGGTCTGATAGGGGCGCTTGCCGCGTTTGGGCGTGCTGTTTCTGTCGCTGGTTCGATTCCAGCCGTATCCCAGATATTTCGTAATTGGGTCTCATCTAGAAAGTTTTTAAATACACTTCTCATTTTGTTTGTAGTAAAATGCACAGGTACAGTTTATCATTTTGCGTCTGTTCTACTTGTTGGTTATCTGTGATGTTTATGTCTCGATCTCATAATTTGTAACCCATGTGTCTCTGGAGTGAAATAACATTGTTTTTCTGTAGTGTTTTATCAGAAAAATATCACATTGAGGTACCGCGATCCAAGTTCATGCCGACTGAACGACAAGCCAAATGTAGAACTTTGTTCCAGGAGTATCTGACAAATGCTCAGTGTTACTTGCAGAATATTGTGAAAAATGCATGCAGATTGGTGTCCGCCAACCGCAAGCAGATGGAAAACCGAGGCGAAGTCAGCGAAGAACGTAAAGAACATGCGGACCACCTGCTGCTTAACTGCCGAAAGCTTCACGAGTCCCTGTGTACTTTGGTGGATTTGCTAGATTCTGATCCTTTGCCTGATTTTGCTTCCATGATCAAAGGTAATTAATTTATCCTGCTATTACCTTTTACGAAACGTTTACAGAATTACTGATTATCACAATATAGCCTTCTGTCACTACTTTGACTATCCTACACGTCTTAAGTTTGGTTTATTTAATTTTACCTCGTTGTATAGGACTTTCATTATTGTTATCCTACGGATTCAATACCAATTTCCCTATGTATACCTATTACAAACTATCTTGGTGAGATTCACTGCTGGTGTATTTATGTTCAAGTAGCAACTCTGTTGGTATCTAGCTTACACACTATTCAATACACTACATGGTGACTAGCATCTTGGTGCAAAAACTGAAAACTGTTTGAGTTTTCATCTTTACCCAATTATTTTTCTTCTACTTTCAGAGGTTTCCGTTACTGACGACGCAAATATAACTGAACCCGATCAGGTAAACCATTACTGTGTTTTCTCGATTATCTCCTCTTAGTCTGATCAAGAAACCAGTTCTCAGTTGTTTGAGGATGAAGAGACTCGTCTGTTTTATGAAAGTCTTCCGGATATCAAAGCGATGGTTCCAGGAGTAAGTGGGATTTATGATTGTGTATCTACCATCTGATCACATTTAATACACCCAATAGCGGTCTGTTTCAGCTATGAATTAACCAGCGTCCGTGTCCTACATCCTTTTCAAGTTCAAACCAAGTACACTGAAGCTTCCTAGCAATATATTGTGTAAGCCTGGAACATGGAGTCTTGGTAGTCAGTATGAATATCTTATGTGGCCACCAACACCACTTCAGCGGGACACTCAATTTGTCTTGCTGGATCTCACTGTTATCACCAGCACGGTCTGCTCTGTTCTTCCTGCATGGCTGTCAACCTCCAGCCGTTTGTTTCGATGATTGTCAAGGTCCTCTAATTCCTTCAGAAGTACTCGATCATCTCCTACCTCGAATGGCTGCCGCTAGAATATCTTTGCTTCTGGACTTGTCGTGATATGATTCGGTATGTACACAAAGTTTGGTTGACCAGGCAAGTTGTTTATTCCGGACAAAGACACATGGTACGCAGATGTCAAAATCGCACTTTTATTTATCTTGAAGCTGTTATAATGCAAACTGGCAGGTGTCTCTATCTACTACAAAGCATCTGCTTTTCTCCACATTATCGCTCTGTGGACGTGCTTCCGTTTCCGTATAGGGTGCGTCTCATATGATCTTCGGTTTCGTGCTAAACTACTTAGATATCGAGGAGGATGCGAGCTGCTGTTGTAATGCTGTATATCTGTTGAGTTTTCGGAAATTTGATTTGTGTAAATCGTAGGGCACATTTCAATCACGGCCTTTGCATTTGTGCAGACTTTTCAGCCATTGTCCCCCGAAGGGAAACACTGATCTTGAATTTCGCTCTTCTTAAAACTCCACAGTAGTTAATGCCGTTACCACGCTAAACATTTGTACTCTGCTCTGTGTCGCTATGTTTTCTGTCTACCTTTATGCGCACACATTTAGTTATGAGTAGGACTTCACGGTATTCCGACTGTAGCTTCAATTAACCTTTGTGGAAATGTAAATTCAAAGGAATGGAATGAAGTTTAGAACAAAATGTTACTAGAAAGACTTGACAAGTGTGTGAATGTCAAATTTCTGGTACTAACAGCATACTTCCATGTTTATCGTCTCCAATTGGTATCCTAGACTGTCACGGTGTTTCTTGTTTGACGAACACTAACCGACTTTACTTTATCGCTATACTGCGGTTTTTTCCACAGTTAATGTTCTGTTGATAAATTATCTGTGGTAGACAATCTACTGGTACACGGAATACATCACCTGCTCGGCGTATTTGGATTGCGCTTCCGAAATCCACTCTAGTAAACGACCACCGGCCAGGTACGAGAGGTGACGGTGGTCCAGTGCAGAGAAAGTCAGCTCTCCCTTTCGTCGCGATTTCATCAAATCTTCTAATCTTAACGCAGTATAACACCAACCAGACCGGCTTTATTTCATTATTGATTTATCGCTTTACAATCCTGGTTCCAGTAGTTAATTGGAATGCTTTAAAACGATTATGAGATGGTACTCAAGTATCTGTATGGTCCTACACAGTTGCTGGTTTTCACCTTCCCTAATTTTCAGATTTTGTATAAAGAGAGTGAACAAGTGAAACTGGATATGAATCGCGACAAGTCGGAAGAAGCGGAATCTGCGGAGACCGAAGGTACCGGTTCCGTTTTAGTTGCTCTTTCGTGTGTTAAGGTTGACTTACATTACCATAAATGGACTTAGATAAACAATTGAATCACGATATTATTTACCTACTGGTGGTATGTGATGACTGGACGGCATGTTCAACGGTCTCTTTCGCAACTAGGCTTTGTTTGTCTAGGTTCATTTTTTGACGCTTAACCAGATACAGGTGACTGGCGTCAGAGTCTCAACAAACACAAGAATGAAATTATTATAAAGGCGAGTAAAATCGTAACGGTCCAAACATGTCATGGGTGTAACATGTAGAAGAAAGGTAACGCTAGGGTAACTTTGCGGTCGCGATTGAGTATGTCTAATGACTTTGTGATAGATTCATTAACTAAGGGTGTTCGTTATCCTTTGTGCCTTAACCTGGAAACCAGGAACGTCTCACCGAAATACGGTTTAGTATCGCAGCTTCTGCACTCTGAATTTAGGTCACTCACTGGCCACTTGATTGCCGCTTCCAGCCAAACGCGGCACACGCGCGTACAATAGAGCGTGGTGTGACCGTCCGTAGATCGGTATACGCAGGACATCTCTGGGCCAGCGGAGCTTGTAGAACAGACAGTGTTACGTTCGGTGGTCGACGAGGTCTGTCCGTTATGAAAGTGCCCTGGTAAATGTGTTGTTCCCACTGCACGTTTCCAATGTTTCAGGAGACACTGATGGTCGAAGACAGACAGTGTAAACATGTCTATCTGCAGTTTATCAAGGTTAACAGCCGTATAGGAGAACTACTCGTACTGATGCATTGCACGCTGGATTTTCCAAAGAACGTGATCGTACTAATGTCATAGATGCTGTAAGTCTTAGCTTTCACTATGTGTACATTTCAAGAGAGCTGATGCAACTGTCAAAGTAGATGAGCTTCTGGTCTATCTGTGACAGCCAATCTTCGTGTTTCAGCGCTGACACTTGGACTTGCTGGTCGTGTGATTTCACGTCTGTAAATGCCCGTTTGATTGTGTTTTTTTATTTCAACGGTCTTGCTTTCTCACTCCTGTGTAATGTAGTTTTTCCTGAATGTTTTTGAATCACACGAAGGTGCGTATACTAAAAATCATGTTACGACTGCTTTATCGGCGCCAAATGGTTTTCAGACGGATTGACCCATACAAATTTGATTACCGCATAACTAATGGCTGATCAGTATAAGTTGTGAAAGCGGATTTATAAGACCAGGCTTTTGTTCATTACTTAGAGTGTACATAGTATTTTATCTGTTATCCGTCAGGTTCCTGACTTCATAACAATCTAGAATGATCTTGCATAATATCCACATTTTTTGCCACAGATATTGATGTGGAAACTTTGGAATCAGAATTAGCTAAAGAAGAAGCACTCTTCAAAGCGGCTGACGACGCATCATTTGGTGACGCTGAGTCCGTACATTTGGCCGAACGTGATAAACTGCCGTCTGCCTTGCGTGTAGATGATGGTAAGTTGTTTGCGGAACTATTTGATGAATCGTCTGTGAGTTTTATCTTACGACAGTCCTAATTAACTAGTTTGGTTATCCTTGTTATCCCTCTCCATAATGATGGAAGTTTATATTGCATTCGGTCTGGCACTGTGGACTCGTTTGTTCGCTTTGTTTCTCGTCGAGTTTTCAATTTAGCGTTATACAGTCAGTATTGCTTAGAAGGGTTAGCTCTATTTTACTTTCATTTACATGCTCTTTTTCAAGGTTGATTTTTGCGTTGCTGTTTTAACCTGTCGCATGCACTTTGTAACTTGTTTTCTGTTCCTTACAATCTCACATTCGTCCCCTTTTCTTCGCTTTCTTCAGCCGCAGAAGATCCGAGTTCGTCCGGAAAAGTACTGATGGAAACATTTTTGACGCAGTTACCCAACTGCGTCAATCGGGATCTGATTGATCGGGTCAGTTTTATACAGACTTCGATAAAAAGCTCGTAGACTGTTATTCCGTTTGCTCATACGGGCAACTTGGCGTTGCCATTCTAAGCTCTAGACTGAACGCCACTCACAATCAGTTGGGAATTATACTCCCAGACAGACTTTTCCGACCACTTTTTCCGAACAATGTTTGAACTTGATTTTAACATTTGATGGAGATCAGAATTAGTGTCCTTTCATGTCTCAGTCAGGATTTGAACTCCCAGCCACTTATGTGTGAGACGGGTTTGTAGTGATGACTGCGCTATTAACCTCATTTTAAGCATTATCGAATTATCACTCCCAAACGTTTAACCGGACTTGCTTATGAATCATGCCTGAATTGTCTGATCTTTTTGAACGAGTAGCACAATATTCATCTTGTTGGTTCCAGTGGATTCCCCGGGATCAACTGATTATCTTCCCATACACATTATAGGCACCAATTTGAGATAGTGTTTTTCTTCTGTTCAGTGTTCAGTTTACCCAGTTTTTTTTTACCCAACCATCTGTTTTTGATGGCTTGATAGGGCTCCCTGATTATTTATTCGGCGGCTTTTTTTTGATTCCTGTACGGTACGAAAATTAGAGGAGCGCAATTCCGAAGTCATTTCCGTTTCAGAATTTCAGTTGTACGTATGTCGATTTGCTCTGCAGAGCACACAAGTCATTGGAACCCAGTCGGTTGTATTTTCGTTTATTGCATTCTCAATATTCTGGTTGGTTGCCGCCACGCTGATTTTCTAGTGGATAATTCCGAATCTGATTTACACCTGCGGCTTCTTATCTGCCCTCTTTATGATGTATCCGTTCTCTCAGATAAATTCAGTCTGTCCATAGCCCATCTAATCGTGACTACTGTTTTAGGCTATCTTGACAATCAACTATGAGCATACATTTATGCCACAATCACCGCGGCTTCCCTGCCCCCACTTTATTGTCGATTCTCCGCTTAGTCCACAGCTATCAAGACCACCATAAGCATTCAGAATGTCTCGTATCGTGCCATTTAAAGTAGGCCTATTTTTCTCCAGCATCTCCATTATGTCCAGCATATTAATCTGCTTGTATGTACTTAATTTCAGGCTGAGGTGCTTATCTGACTTTAAAAATGGAATCAAAACAAATGTTCATGTTCCCCACTGGTCTCACGAAATGTATTGCCAAATGAAATGTGCGATACGATTTGTAATTTATTTATTTTGACACTGGGTGACGATAGGCTTTCGTGAATGATTTTGGGCGCAACTGTTGACGGTCCGCTCCTTCAGGATTTCCGACTTGATTTTGTTTTAATTCTTATCTTCTTGTCTCAAGTCACATAGTTGTTTTAACTTCTCCAGTTACAACCCCATAGCTGTGAACTTTTGTAGATCTCATGTTCTTTTTTGTCTTGGTTTGACGTGTTTTCCGATTTCATCCTAGGCCGCGATTGACTTTTGTCTCAATCTGAATAAGCGATCCAACCGACGACGCCTTGCTCGCGCGTTGCTTATGGTTCCACGCACACGATACGATCTGCTCCCTTTTTACGCTCGTCTCGTTGCTGCCCTGGCTCCCGTCATGCCTGATTTGGTCATGGACGTAAACGCGATGCTTACAGGAGAGTTCAGATGGCGCGTATCCAAGCGAGATCAGTTGAATTTGGAATCGAAGCTGAAAATTGTGCGCTTTATCGGTGTGTTCCGTTGATCTGAACTAAATCTGTCGGTTGTACGGCTATATACATGCATAATTTTCCCGTTTTATGCCGTATTCCTGGGTCTTATGGTTAGGGTTGCCGTTTGATCTTCACAGTAGTACACAGATTTACAGACTAAGTGAAAAAGCAGATAAAGATAAAAAGAGTTGACGATCTTACTGGTGTAGGCTTTCTGTTGACTTTGATACGCTGCCGTGTCCAAGAGCGTTGCCATCTATGTTAGTGATTGCACACTCCCTAAATTAGCGGACGGTATTCCAGTCTTGCTCATCATGACAATTGAGGACTTCACTACTCGTGACCGTGTCGCAGCTTTGCCAACATACAATATCTTTTAACCGTCAACAGCAACACGCTACATATGATGCGGCGGGCACTTCGTACTGCATGACCCAACCATCGTCGACTGCATTTTACTCATCCCAATTATTGGTCGTGAACTTCAATCTTCCTGAAGTACTGTTGCGTTACTCACACGCCATCACTCTATTTGACACTGACTTACCGGTAGAAGTAGCGGAATATTGAGAGCTTGTATGCATCTTCTATGGTATTGTCTACTACTTCCTTGTCGATGGTTAATCCGACCACGAATTAGGGGAAACAACAATCGACACCTCTTGGACAAAAATATGTTCTCTATCTCTTTGGCTCTCTTGGCGATGTAACCCTCACGATCGTCGAGCAGGTTATTCTCAAACTTGTTTCAGTACATAGAGATCAGTATCGAGTTCTATCCAGCGCCCATGATAGAGTGAGTCAAGTTAGATGACATTTTCTGGAATTATTGTAGAATACGGTTTGTGAGTGGAAGGGCGATATGAGATTATCTGTGAGGTGCGGGCCCGTGGATAGCTGAAGGCTTGAACTACTTTACTTAACAGTGCAGATTTTTGAGTTGTAGAGCCCACTCATAGCTATTTCCGTTCTTACTGACGATTGTCGTCAATTTAGATTAGGTTGGGTATCACCTTTAGAATATGGAAATCACGTGTTGCACTGTATTGTTTTTGTCGCATGATTACTTTTGAACTAGATTATTCATAGTTGCGCCGCGGAGTTTTTATCTTTAAAATGCTACGAACTACTCACCTGTTCATTTCACCAGCCTAACAAACTCGACAACGGCAAGGTGGAGAATAAATATCAAACGATTAAAGTAAATTTAGGTTTACTGTTCTTGAAGTCCAACTACCATATAAGAGTATTCTCACATCAATGCCTTCCGTCTTCCCTATAACGATTATCACCAACACCATTCCTGGACTGTAGAGTGATGAAGACCGCCTTGCTGGATCCCGATCACTTGTGTATTGATTATATTGAGTCCTTCAGGTCATCTGTTTTGACTATTTTCGGAACGGTTTTTAATACTCGCTACTTCCGTCGACAGCTACAGATCCTCATTTCATTACTAGGTCGTTAAATGTTATGCCGATCTCTAGGCATGCTCTCCAAACGTCGTTTTCATAACGGAACAAGTGTGCGCATACGTTGAGAGACTAAAAAGTTAGGATCATTTTGTTACATCCTTACGCGTCCAAATTAGGTTTGCCGCATTATGTGATCGCTGACAGGGTAGTTTGGGGATACCCATGGTCAAATATCAAACAGTTCTAGATTCCCTAGTTTGTATATCGTTTTCGGCACGGTTTCTGTTCAGTTACATTTACACTGTTCCTAATTGTAGCACCAAGCTTCATTAACCTTTTCGTGACACCCCGTTCGTTTTTTCTTCAATATCACAGGTGAACTCGTAAAATTTCGTATATTTCCTGCCCACCAGGCGTTGTCCTGTTTAAAGCTACTTTTGCCACAGTTCGTTCATCACAATATTGAAATGGCTTGTGCTCTGTTGGATACCTGTGGTCGATTTCTCTACCGTCTGCCCGTGTCGCATCAACGCACCAAGGTTTATCTAGAAGTGATGATTCGAAAGAAAACTGCATTACATATGGATCAGCGCTATACGATAATGATAGAGAATACGTATTATTATTGCAATCCACCCGCGTCAACACCACAAGTGAGATATTCGCTGCTGTCTTGCTCAGAGTTCCTCAATATTTCTTGGTTGTGCTCACGTACTTCGGAACAGCATAACATATTTAAAACTGGTGGCACTTAATTATTTAATGTTGATTTGGGCTATATTGCTAACAGTACGTTACAAATAACCACACGTCCACTACCGGAATACATCCTGTACTAGAAAACCAAGACGAATGAACAGTCTTCGTAGTTACACTTCGTCTAACCCAAAACAGTTTTACGGACACTTTTTTTGCCGAGGCAACCCCACCTATTGGGCCTCCTGCTGACAGCCTTGTTTTATTCATCCTTCGCGTTAAAATGCAGATTGAATCTTTGCGGACTGCTCGTGTGACAGATTTGGTGTGTATGGTCCACCTATATATTAATGATTGTGTAATGTTGATCAGTGTACAACTATTCCGTAACCCAATTAATGGTTTGATATTCGACCCATAAATTGTAAATCAAATGCCTTAGATCTCCAGTTGTTGTCTACAGGTCGTTACGCATAGCCCTCAGACTTCACTTTGTAAGATGTAAGATGAGTTCGTTTGCCAACGACCTCAACTCTGACGCATCGTACTCCCTCCGTTGTACTTCGTGCACGCTGATGGCTGGGAGCATTTTCTCGTAAACTATACAGTTAATTCTAAGCTGTTGTTCCATTGAGATTGTAGCGCCTCAGGTATCTGCTTGTACTGAATCTACTTTACTCCTTCACTCTACGTGTCCTAATTTGTTGACTTAATTTGGTCGTTCGCAAGAGAAATATCTTGTTCTTCGTTAAAGTGATTATAATTATTGATGGTGAATTCACTGCTGCTTGTCCTTATCTCGGACAACTTGTAATGTTTGTTTTGCCGCATTCATGCAATACAGTTCATTAAGAAGTCGTATTTAACGATAATTAGTTGTAGGAGAAATGATTTTCCTTCCAAACTACGCATATATGAACTCATCCGTTCTTCTGATTTTAATACAACCTCCATACAAACAGTATATGAACGCCGTGATATCTTATGATTTTTTGCTGCTCGTTAACCTTTCATTTACTCGGTTTACTGTTTAAAGTGCCCATCTCTTTCCTACAGATCGCGAAGGCAGTCGAACTAACTCCGGAGATGCAGTATATTCGGCGTCTTCTTCTACGGGACTTGGATCGCGTTTCTGTAAACAATGTCCTGCGATCCATTCGAAAAATTAATTGGGAAGACCAAGAAGTAAGTGTCGTCTCTCTTTATCTCCAATGCCTGATCAAAACGAGAGGGTTTGGCGCGTCCTTACTGTGTCTGTTGATCACCCTTAGTGGAGCTGCCGGTTATGTACTTTGAGCACGTCTCCAATGGATTTCAGAAATACGGTTTCTGTATACCGGATCGGTGGGGTCACATTTCTTTTTCGTGACTAGTTTTTCACGATAGCCTTCTTGAGAATAGATAGCAAGGTGGTCGGATATTTACTCACCATCACATGACAACGAATTTGGATCATGTCGAACGTGGGTTCCTGTCAAGTTCCGAGTCACGGTTGCTTTGGTATATTCTTTCATTTTGTCTATCTGATGATAACGTCGTTCCCTTATCGTTTTATTACGTAACCGGCATTTCGTCAGCGTTTCTCGTCTTATCTTAGGCTGTGTATGCTTATCACCCCGGCCTCTTCATTCACAGTCTTTGTTTAAACAACTGAACTGCCCTCATGGAAATAGATAATTTGGACATTGCAACTCATTGATTGTTCTTTACTTGTTTTTTTGCCAATAATGGTTTATTCATTTCGATTTCTTGAATTTGTCTGCCGAAGTAAGTCCGCTCTGTTCGACGCGGATAATCGTGTGTATGCACAAACGCAGTATCACACAGCACATTCATTTCGAACACTACTTCAACGTACGAATCTTCAGAATTTATCTGAGTTTCTAGCTAAAGGCACAAAGAGGCCCAGTTGTCCATGTTTACGATGGAGTTTCATTAGGTTTCTATTGGGATAAATTGGGCACTGTAACTGTCCTTTCGATGTTCACTCCCAAACTACTTCTCTGCAACCAATTTCGTCCCTTTATCGGATTCATCAGACGGAAGTAGCGCGACAGAGATTCGAACCGACAGTCCCTCATCCAATAAGTCACTAGTAATAGCAGTGCGCCAGTGATTGACGTTCGTGTGTACTGCCACGAATTTAATTGTTATTAGGGTTAAAAAATGGGCTGGGACTATTAAGGTCATTAGTATTGCTTGAAAATTGTCAATTGCTTGAATGGGTACGGTCTATCTATGACTACTGTGCTAAATATTGTTTTGATGACCTAACAGCCACACATGAACTTAGCGCCTGCTCCCATGAGACAATAAGCCAAAGGTTTAATATACGCCGGTCGCAGTAACTGATGCTTGGATTTGCAATCGTGTGATTAGTAGTAAATGTCGTCATGGCTATTCGGAGTTAGCGCATGCTATGCCATGTCGTGAAAGAACTTGTGTAACTTCTGATGAAAGCCGAATAACCAGCCATGAATTCATCACACCGGCCGCTGTCTGTAACCGTTTCTTCGTCAGAGAAGTTTTTATTCTTTTTTTCTTGCCGACGTTTGTTGATCTGCAAGCTGGTGAAATACCCAATAGAATTGAGCTGCGAAGTTCCTCCGGTTAAACACCATCGGTTCCTTGTCAAGTATTCTATGCTGTCACTCGGGCTCACGATGCCAGGGACGTATTAGGTAGAAGGCTTCTCTTGTTCTACCCCTGTATGTGGTGTACATCTTGACCCATACAG
>LOND01004883.1:16841-42432 GCA_014220965.1 Paragonimus kellicotti
CATCACTACTGATGGTGTTCGTCAAGGGTGTCCGATCTTCCCCTTCCTGTTCAGTTGTGTCATGGACGACATTCTGGAAGGTGCGCTTGGAGAGTCCAGTGAACTTGGTGTTGAGCTTCTTCCTGACGCTCGGTTGATCGGTCTGGAGTATGCGGATGTAAATAATGATTCGCCAAAAATGCTAGTTTTACTTGACCTTTTGTCCGATCATTTCCTATCTTAATGCATGTTGAACTCTCTTTAAGTCTCCAGTGTTTCTGACAATCTGTTCTTTGTAATACTCTGCTTCCCCTCGTTAATTTTTAATGAGATTTTCGAGATCAGCAGGCTTGTGTTTGCCGCGGTTATGGTTAGTCTTGATTCCCTTCGTCCCACCGCACTGGTTGCATTCTGTTAACCAGTGTTCTACTTTGTTATACTTCTTCATCGAGGCCAAAGGTATCTGTACGTGGGCTTGCACATCCTGTGGCGATCCTTTGTTACCAACGTAACCTTTTGAGACATGTATTCGTCAACTCTACTCGCTTATCGTAGGAACCCTCACTGGTAAACGTAATCGATTTCGAACTAGTCGCTGTGAGTTTCTTACATGCATACAATGGTTCGTAAACGAAAAATGCCGCTTCTGTTGGACTCTTATGATTTCTTTAACGCAACATAAGTAGCATGCCTCATATTGGCACACTGTACAGCCATCCGTTTATTTGTCTTTTTAGTTGCTCAGGTTTACCGAGACTATGTTCACGCAAGCTTGGGACATTCGATTCACAAACATCAACCGTTTGGCAAGTGTTCTATCTGGGCTGGCCGTTTTACATAGAAATTTTGCCACAGCCGTCGTGGATAACGTGATTGAAGATATTCTTGTTGGAATGGAGGTAAAGTCTTGCCTTGAATTCGTCTCCGTGCCTTAATGCGACGCATGAGGATAAATCTCGATGGAACACTTCTTGAATGCGTGGATATTTTCGAATTCATAAAGTGTAATGCAGTTTTTCTAATAGTCGTTAATGAACTTAGCACATATGCGGAATACATTTGTGGTCTTCACTTCATGTTGAGTTTATTGCCGTATTTTGTCAGGTTGCCTAATCCTAGGCGCGATCATTTGAGACAGCCGTGTTTCCAAACCTCGACTTCGATGGATTATCGGCACTGCAGACAATGTTGGTTGCTCCAAGTAACCTGAGACCTACGTTTACTTTTTTTAAAATTTTTATCCACCCTGTTTCCTATTCGATCTAACGTGCAAACTCACGAACTTACCTGCTTGTAACAATCTGCACGCGAATGTCTTTAGAACATCTTGACGAATATGTATTTGACCTGCTTTCAAAATGTTTGTTTTGGCAGCCCCCACACAACCAGTTACAAGATAACCGACATCCATGCTGTAACACAGAACAGTTCATGAAAAGGGATAGAACTCGCAGAGCTGAAAAGTTAACAATTAACCAGCAATTTGTCTGTGAAAAACAAACCCGCAATCCGAGTGCCATCGACTTTAGTTCTTAATTTTAACTGACAGCGCCTCCAGAAAAAGTTATGTCCATTTAACCTTATTCAGCAATCTGAGACCTCCTACTGAGGAAAACATTGAGGTTGACGTTTGAAAAAATAATGGAGGAGTCAGCAGTAGCAGATGGGATTACCATGTTTGCGCTGTTCTGTGAACAGTACAAACGGTGGGTTTAGATGGGTTGAGTTGTCTCGACAGGCAGATCTAGACAAGATTGCAACTACAGTTCCCTATCAACTCTTTTGGCTAAAGAACCCATTTCGCTGGGCAGTCGGTGCTCAGCAGCATGGGAGTCGTTTTCCCTGATTAAGATGTCTAATAACTTCAACCTCTCAACATAAAGGACCATGATTCTGTGATTCTTTAGACCCCAGCTTGCCTGACATACGTGGTTTTCGGTATGAGCAGTTCACTCCACTTTAATTCAAGGAATATTTGAAATGTTCAAGCCGTCGCGCGGCATGATGGTCAAATCTTCGAGGTGTGGTTGGATTCGTTGACTTCACTGTAAGTGATTAAGCAGTGTTCTGACCACCTGGATATTCTCTGACATTTAAATTGTGACAAATTGAACACCACGCAGTTGGTCTATTTATTCATATTTACGGTTTTCGTTGAATTTCTCGTTACTCTGTTTGTGAATTTATTACAGTCAGTCGGTTTACACGGCATGCTAGCTAGGTTTAAATTCTTCATCAACTCTGACGGGCTACTGATCTCATAATCGTACGTTTGAACTTTCGATGCCACTGCTGTTCAGATTTGTAGTACCTGATAATGACCTAGAATGTTCCACCACAGTTTGCATCGGTTCAGGAAACAAACAAAGAGTTTGGCTCCCTCGCACTCGTTTTCCCATTTATAGCGACCACTGCTGAGTATAACTGACAAATATTTGGAAGCTCAAAATGGTGTTTGGAAACACCCGGCTACTTTGCATTCTTTAGATGAGTGCAAACTTACGTTGTCCAGCTTATATCTGATTTAATAGAAGTAAAGTTGCGCCGCAGTCCGAAACCGCATTGTGCACAGTTCATTGGGGGCTTCCAGCAACCAAGATGATCCTTTCTCGTTTTTTTCCCTATACAGTTGAATCTGCCACATCTTAATCAACGTCGGATAAGTATGGTCAAATACCTGGGACTTCTGTACAACTATTGCCTGATTGATTCACCGGTAGTTTTCAAAGTGCTCTACTCCTTGCTTACTTTTGGTGTCAGTTTGGACAGTAAGTGATTCATTTTTGTCTACCAGTTCATATTCTTCAAAGCCGATATCTCCAAAATGACCTAATAAGTCTACTTTAAGTAATTCCAATGCAAATCGTGCTTTCGGCCGTGTGACACACCACATTCGGAAATGGTTGTCTGATATCCTATTTTGATCATTTTTCTGACCGCCCCCCTTTACTGTTACTCCACAATGGCCTAACCGCCATCGTGTTGTGTATGTTGGCCTTGTTTTTCGTGCGTACCAGGTATTTATTGTGCTGGTTTATGTTGACGCAGTTGAATGTATTCTACTGTTCTTATAAGATAGTTTCTCATGAACAATACAATGCTTGGAAAGGACGTCACTATTTGTATTGAATAAATTACTCGAACATCTGTACGCAGTACGCCAATCTTTTGCCATTCATCTCGCTAGCTTTCCAGTCATAAGCCTCAGGACGTATATATTCAGCATTTGGGCAACATTACTCGGTCAGTTTTACAGCCAATTGTGTTCTCAGGATTAATAAGAAAATGTTGCACGCAAAGGACAACAGATCTGTAGGTGCTGGTAGCATCGTATGCAGGTTTGTAACTTGTGCCCAGTCGAAGGTGTGAATATACATTTGGAAGGACTGGGACAAACATGATCAGAATTGAACACTTTGTAAGCAAGTGACTTGCATGCTTTAGAACGTTGAAATGTTGGGAAACCCTTGAGAAAATTAATCATTTAGGGCCCCATTCCTGATGCATACTATTACATACAAAAACAACCAGTTCTAAACTTGCATGAATGCAAGCAATGTTCGGTTTATAGTAACCTCATTCTCCTACTGCCTGACAATAGTCGAAATATCGCTCGGTAAGTTTAATGATTTCTATGATTGTAACTTGATTAGATGTCTTAATCATTTATTGATATCGAGGCAATCAGGTAGTCTCAGATTTGTTTCGTTTGTTTATCGTGTATCTTTGAAACATATTGGGTGTTGGTGACGTAGTACTACGTCAACAGGTTGTCGTAATCACGAAATCGCCTCCTGCAACAATTTTTGTCATCCGATGTCAACCTCGGCTTGTGATAATACACCTAGGGCAAAATTACAATTGATTCATTTATTGTCGTCAGCCCCCCCCCTCTAGTCTACACGTACTATACATGCATAACTCAACCCGATGTTATACAGATGGACCTTACATATACAAAAACATTTTTCCATTTTCTTTCAGACAACTCCATCAGCCTGCTTGATCCTCCGGATTCGCTATTTCGTATTACCCTCATCTGCACGTTGCTTGAAACCTCGGGTGAATTCTTCGATCAAGGCAAAAAACATCGTAAATTGATGATATTTTTAGTCTATTTTCAAGTGAGTTGTTCGCTTTCGCTCCTTTCGAGCGCTACGTCTCATGTGAAGCACATACGTCCGGGAGGAAGTTCTTATAGTTTTTTTAACTGGAAAACTCCTAAATCAAATTTATCCTGTAATAGTCAGGGGTATGCATACGACACCATATTTCCCTAAGACGTCTGTTCGTTTCACAGCTCACTCATCATTTTAGTTCTACCTATTTTGCGTTGGTATGTTTTGAGTAAAACCTGCCGGTTTGTCATATCCATGTAAGTCGGTAGTTCCTTACTCAGATGTTGCGAGTCGTTTTGGTATACCACTTTTTAAAGAAAATGGTATATTTTGAATCTTCCAATACATATGAAATAAATTATGCATCCACAGAACATATGGGTTATGTTCAGAATTCTAAGGTATGAAGGCAGCTATGTGTATATTTGTTCAAATTTTTTGGGGATGCTTTGTGCTCCGATATTCAAATGCTATGCCTGATTGGCTGCTGGCCTTTTGCTTTCCGCGCCTCTCGCATAACAACGGTGCTAAGGATTCGGATTCATTGTAAGAGTAGAGCCGCTGTTTGCGGATAGTGTGAAAGCTGTGAGACTAGGAAATAACTCGTAGTAGCGAAGATTTTATTTTAACGAACAACTTATGACTTGCCATATATCCAACTCATTTTGCAGTCTTGACTTGAAATATGCATTACTACCTTTTGTTTTATGTGTCCATAGCAGAAGACCTGTAAAATATGCACACTAGTTGCCGGAACTCTTATGAAAATGTTCACTTAATCTCCATACACTCGTGTGTTGCACTCTTCAGTTTCGTTATGCTTACTAGCAAGCAGCCATTTTAGCCTGTTAATGTTCTTTTCTAAAGCATGAAGTTTTGATCCAGCTATTGGAGTAAATTCCTTGACGAATTCGTTCAGTTGTGTACACTTCAGTTATTGCCTCACACTTGCGTGCACATCTTCAGTCACCGCTAAACTCCTATTGAGATAAAATCAAATTTCATCATATTAAGCCCAATACATCCAGTTTTTTTTACGCTTGTGAAAATTTGCTACATCCCCTTCGACGTTTATCATACAGTTTATCCACAGTTTCTGTCTTGCTTTCTGCGGATAGTCCACTATAATTTATTGCAGGTCTTCGTTTGGTGTTCTATAAAATTGCCAAAATGTTCTCCAAAACGTCAACTCCAAGCTGGTTGGCATCAGTCTTGGGAACTCTAGCTTTCCGTTCATCTCTCGCCTCGTCTGTTTTTCATATCAGTGAGAAAGTATGAAGCAAATTCTCTGTAGGCTACTGTCGGGGCTTCAACTTTCTGGTTATGCGTCGTCTACCCGATACTGGTTATACACTTCGGGTGACTCCACAGCCGCCGTTACAGGTCAGGCTGGATAGGTATAGTCCTCAGCACGACGGCCGCAGCCGCATTAGTAGATTGGATTCCTGTTAACAGTAGACTGTGCCGTCCGCTTGGCAGGTTCTGTTAAAACCAGCTCTAGACGCCCACTCTAGACTTCCAGAAATTTATTCATTGTTCTACTGACTGTAGTGACATCGGCGTCAAGGACGCATTTTACTCGGATCTGGCCACTCTCCTTCGGTCGACACGTGGCTCTGATATAGTCGTTCTGGCCGGAGATATGAATGCCCAGGTCGGTCGCCTTGGTGAAGCCGAATCTCGTTTAGGTGGTAGGTTTGGGATAGCATCACATCGATCAGATAATGGTGGGCGATTGTTGCAGCTGTGCGCTGAGCATAATCTATTTTTAGCCAGTACTGGTTTTAGGCATCGTGCACGTCAATGCTATACTTGGCGCCCGCCTTCTCCGAATCAGGCCTGGTCTCAGATAGACCACATAGCCGTTAGTTATAGGTGGCGGGGTTCCATTCAAGACTGTCGTTCTTATTGGAGCACATGCTTGGATTCAGATCATGCGTTGGTACGTTGTCGTTTTGTTCTTACTTTTTCTGGGCAACGACCCCACCGACAGCAACGATTAGCTGTTGAGAAACTGGCTTTACCATCGGTAAAGCATAATTACCAAACCAGCTGAGAAGCCTGTGCTACACAGTAGTGGGCCAGTGACACTAGATCAGAACTAGTGCCGATTTTTCGTAATAAGAGGCCAACCGTATTCCAATTTGAGGGATGTGGAGGGGGGGGAGGCAAGAGACTGCAGTTCGTTGTGTCGCCGCCTGTCGGTGTGCTTAGCATACGTCACTTTGTCGGTGTGATCTTCATAGTGTCCATTGTATCCCGGTGGGCCACCAAGATACGTAAGTCTACACCTCGCGTGAAATTCTAGTCTCCTCGTGACAACTAGCACAATGTGACGAACTGCTCAACAAGTAATTCAGCACTAACATCGGTTCGATGTACAAACGAGAAACCCAGAGTAGTTGATGTTCCGTCACGGTGTCATTTAGATAATCTTCCTCAGCATGCTTGTCAGATAAATACAACTGTGAACCGGCAATAGTCCCTATTGGCTACAGCTCTCCGAATCTCTTTGATGGGCGGATTTCCTTGCTATACAGATTAGGTGTGCGATCATTTCTAAACGTACCCTACATAACCTCCGTTTCCCATACTCCATGCGTTTTAGTTGGCTTTCTTGGTTATTTCATCCCATACTTTTTAAAAGCCGAATCTGCGTCACATCCATAAAATCCTGTATGTTGTTTTGACTAAAGTGCATGGTTTCTGGGGTATTTCAGTTTCTTTACGTAGGCTACCGGCGGTAACCGTTAATATGTGGCAGTATTCGGGTTTTTCCTGTTGCTCTCTCATTTAGCGCTACTATTGGTTCAAACGCTCACAGCCGTTCTGGATCCAGCCACAATCTGCCGCCTCTTTACAAAGTACGAAAGAATCTTCCATTCTCGATGTAGCCGGTGATCACTCTGAACGTCCACAAAATGCGAACCCTGAAGAAACTTCTAGTATTTCCGAAAATGCGAAGCATGCGGGATCCGTCCAGTCTGACTCTCCTAGTGTGTCAGACAATGCACCCACTTTCAGCCCGGTCCCCTTTCCTGCTGCAGTAGAGCAGCACTATCTTGACACGGTTTCTCAGCTTGGTACGGGTTTAACACGAGCAAAAAATCTGGCACACGCTCACCGTTTGGTTAGTCGCGTAGAAGCCCATTATTTGCCTCGTCTAGCTCGTCTGAAAGCAACATACAGTCTGCCCGATGGTTTTTCTAACACGAACGGACAGGATAGTGATTCGGGTTCAGCAATCGCTTCTGGCAGACCTACGGGACCTGGTCACATGGACACGATAGCAGAGGAGGCAGAACCTTGTGAAGGTGGGTTAACGCCTGTTGAACTGTGGATTCTTACGGTCGAGTGTTTTTTTTTGTTCCGGACTGTCACGCACTGTGAGATAGATAGCGGCCGGTGATCTGTAATGCATAGTTTTATATTCGACATTTCGGCTCCTAACATTTAACGATTGTGAACGAAGACCTTGTGATAGGTGAAATGAATCTGCGTATGACGCTCTAAATGATTGTATAGTGCCCCTATTAAAGGGTCTGATGTTCTCCGTACATTTGGTCATTGTCCTTCGAGCTGTATCTCCAACGGATGAGCGTGCCATTGATAAATGGATTGAGAATAACACAACGTTATGAGCAAGTTGTAATACTCTACGTTTCAACCACCTCGGGTGGCCTTCCTCAGGAGTGTTGTAATCGAAATCACATTAACAAAGGAACAGAGGTCACGTGAGATTTGCCGTGGTTAGGTCAATCTGCGCTTGCATCTGAACTGATTGGTCGAATCCTTTGCCCATTAAGTGGGGTGAGACTGATGTAGATAAGATGCGTCTGTGTCTGGTGTTGTTTATCCATCCACGCCACACTGCAGACAGGGGTTTGCTATCATTGCGATTAACACAAGCGTGTTGTGTGTAAATGGTGAGAGCTTCAGCGCAGCAGCGCTCCGCATGGGAAGGCAGACCCTTGTGAATCACTCGAGCTTGATCAAAACTTACGTTGATTCTGACAGTGCATGTAGTGCGATGGCCGAATCCTTCTCTAGCTTCTGAAGTTGGTATGCGTCTTTAGGAGGAAACCTCGTGTGCCTCTTGTGTTCGGCAACACGTACTTTCAGTTGTCTGCTTGTCTCTCCGATGTAGCTGGCATTGCAATCACCGCATTTGATTTCGTAAACGCAATCTGTCTGGTCGCCCATAGAAACTGGATCCTTAGGATGCATCATCAGTCCTAAGATATCTAACCGAAATACGGTCCGGATATCGTACTCAGAAAGGATGGAGCGAATTTTTTCTGATGTTTGTTCACGATACGGTATTTGCACAGTAGACTTGAAAGTTCTGGTCGTCTGGTCTCCTCCTTAGGCGACATGCGCTTAATCGTATTTTCAATAAACTCGTTCAGATACTGATTGGCGGCTAGCATTTTAATGCGAGAAATCTCTGTTGTTTTGGAGAGTTCATTAGTGCATATCTTATTAGCTCTATTGACGAGTGATTTGATGACTGTTCTCTTCATACCGATTGGATGCGACGAGTTAAAGTTGAGATACCGACCAGAATGAGTTGGTTTGCGGTACACAGAAACCTGGAATCTCTGTTGCTCATCAACTTTCACCAGGCAGTCTAGAAAATTAAGTGAGCGCTCATCGGTTTCAGTTTCCAATGTGAATACAATGCCGTTGCATTTTGAGTTAAGAAACTGTAGGAATTGGTCACGAGCGGTCCGTTTCATGATTACGAATGTGTCATCTACATACCGCCACCAAATTCGTGGAGGGCAGATAAATTCACTCATCGCTCGTGTTTCTAGGTATCCGAGGAAAAGGTTGGCTACTGCAGGTGCAACAGGGGAACCCATAGCTACACCATCGGTTTGTTTGTATAACTTTTTGTCGAATGTGAACAGGGTTGAGTTCAACACCGGATACAGTTTCGGAAGGCGATAAATTAACATGTGCACTGAGAGTAATCCCTTTCTAATAACTCTTTAACAACGTAAATGCTATGTTTTACCGGTACACTGTTGGACTTCATTCGTCATAACTTTGGTGCGGATATCTTACAGGTGAGCATGTTCATCATAAACTTGACACAAACAAGTTAATTTTCTTTGATATTTCCGTTTTGTAACTTGATTATTAACTTGCCAGTCCTCTAAATACTTTAATATCTTCTGATCAACTTGCAGCAATAGGGCCACATGATCTCAGCTTCTGTTGACCACTCACGCCAACTCGGCCTGTGCCAGGACTCATCACAGACAAAGGTTTTAAGTTAGAATTTCGGATGCATGGTCTTACGGGGAATGCTTGAACCGGGGACAATTTTTTGGTAATCCAATTTGGCACTGTCAGCGTGGTACGGTATCATTGCGAATTGGTCATGGTCACGACAGCATAATTAAGTTGACGTCAGCAGGTAATCACATTTTAATGCAAGGCTCGTTTTACCCTTAACTAGAGTTTACCTAGGATCAAATTCATGCTCGACTTTTGTTTTCGTTCTGATTGACTTGCTCTGCACTTAAAGCCAGGCCAGTCATTTCCTATCCGTGCTAGGTATTTTCTCCTCTTTTATGTGAACAGAGGCATTGTTCGTCGCCTCTGATAATCCACATGCTCCGACCACTTTTGTTGCAACAGCTCTTTGCGTTCAACAGATAGATATACATGCGTTTTTGACTATAACCGTTTGCATCCTTTTCGACCGGTAGACACACCTTTGGATGGTGTCGACTATGCGGTTGATGATGACGACGATGAGGATGAAGAGGAAGATGATGGTGATGTTGAAGATGACTGTCTCGGAGAGGATGGTGGACACGGTCGTCGACGAGCGCGAATCAACCAAATGGAGCTTGATGGGCATCGTCAGCACGGCCTCGGAGTGACTGATGGGCAAAAGGGAGAGCCGAGTGTCAAGGACGATAATCAATCCGTATGTGGCTCAATGATATATCCTGCAGTCACATGTGCTTCTTATATTGATTGCTCACTCTAGAGTGTTAGTTCAATATACCCCGAGTGATTTTGCGGTGTTCTGTTATCTTTACTGATTCCTGTTGTTTGGACTGAGTCTGAGAAGTTGATCATTCAGACCAAGGAAGCAGGTTTGAGTTCCGGTAACCTGAGATACTTCGTTTCTCATTTCAGAGATTCGATAGCATCTGACTGGTGTATAACGCAGCACGACAGAAAACTGGCTCACAACCTATGCATTCTATTTTCCTTTGTCTGGTCGCGTTTGCATTTTGGTGTACCACTTGCTCATACGCGGGTTTTTTGCATCGAATTGCGAGTAGTAACAAGCTCTTGAGTGCTTTCGTGCAGTTTTAGTACGGAGGTTGTCGAAGCATTTTTTTGTGGGACTAACTGATTCTCCATCGGGCTATCCGCAGACCTGCACGCCAAATGATGATACCGTGGATGCCATGGACAGCGAAGAAGAGGAGGCTGTCCGTCTAGGTTTGAAGCCTCGATTCATTGATTGTCCGGAAGATGCCGAATTTCGTGAGGCCCTGGATCGTATGACTGCAGAAGCGTTAATGTCTACTGGGCCGGTTGTCGTTACACCAACCGTTGCTGGAAGTGCAGCGGACTCTATTGTTGGTCCCATTCGACCACCAACTGGCCCCGTTCTTCCGCCGCCGGACACCCTCCAACTAGCTGCATCACGCGCTCGATGCACTGGGAGTCAGTCAGAAACTGGCGCAATGACAACCGGGAAAACCCAAAAGCAACTTCTTGAGGCCATGATCCAACCAGTGTTACCGCCCCCCACAGTGCAAACAAAATCGGACGAAGAAAACTTTCAGTCCGTATCCAAAGAAACCCCTTCAAATACGGATGCAACTGAAGAGCCAGTAAGCGTTCTCTGATTAATCTGCCACTTAACATTTTAATAAGTTTCACGTCCTGACATTGTTCATCATTGGTGACAGCCGTATCCTTTACCCCGATAACGATGGTTCTCATCAGTGGTAATACAAATGTGAGATTTTCGTTATATTGGTCAACGGGGGCTTACGTTCGATTCACATTACTTACAATCGCATGTTACCGTCAGCTTGTCAAGTTCTTATAAATGGAATAAAATTACTTTCGGAAACTGCATCGTAACTGCAACCGGTTGGTTCGGATGAGCGCTATCGTTGTGAATCGCACAGGAAAAATAAAACCATCCGTCAGGACATTTTTATGGATTTTAATTACGTTGCAAATCAACGAATGAATTTCTGTTTTTCTCGTCTTAGTGACCGACTGATTTCTTGTGTTTGGTAGCCGATAATGAATATTTATTTCTCGTCTTAATTATTCACTTTAATAAGGCCGTCGTGTTCAATTTGATCACCCGCCGTGGCAATCGACCACATTTGGTTCCATTGGTTGTACCCGAGACAGTACAATTCGCTGCCCGATACATGCAGGCGGAAGCCGCGGAACGAGAAGAAAAGGCTCGGATGAAGCAGCTGGTGTTGGAAATGCATGAGGCGCAAAAAGAAGAAGAAATGGAATGGGGTCAGTTATTATTTTTTGCAGTCGCTCCCTGTGACCTCATTTTGTTGTTGGGTTTAAGACCCGGGCGATCACTTGTGATTTTTTAAAGTTTACATTACGCTTTTCGTAATAATGTTTACGCCATTTAGTTGGAACTGACTGGGCTTGTTCAGTGAGCCACAACAACCGATACCAATGTCTATACCAAACAGGCGCTGTATCATTACTCATTCATCTGTTCAACTCCACAACTTTTGTCATGCGACAGATTGAAAGTCCTTCTGATATGGCAGTCGGTTTGTTTGCCTCGTGGCATGCTCCTGAAACGATTTTCTGTGTTTGGTTCTTGGACTAAAAATCAATCAGTCGCTAACATGGTTACTTCGTTACCACATCGCGAAGCTGGACAGTTTTATGTGTTCCACCAAGTCTTGCGTCCTACGCCCAACATCAAGACCATTTACTCGCTCTTCACACTTAGCCTACATGGATTTCGCTGAAGCGATATTGCCGAGCGGATGGAAACTGTTGACAGATGTTTCGGTATCCAAGCCCACACTCACATTTGATAGTCTGTATCGCTGTCGATGAATTATGGTATGACGTGAACGGAGGTTCGTGAATAAATTACGGTTTCATAATAGCTGACTGCAGACGTCACAACGTCCACTATCTAGTTTAGGACCAAATGTGTGAGCTTTGACTACCTTGTTTGCAGCGATCGCATTAGTCGCTGTGACCAGGCATGTCCCACGTTGTTCGACACTTAAGCCTAACGTTTATGTATTGACTGTCCATTCGCTGTTTGTTCAATTACCAAACAAGGCACGGATTTCACGGTTATTTTGCTGCCTGCCGTTCATGCCGATCGATTGAACTATTTTCCAACGTCCACTAATCTTTTCCATGAGAAGTCTCATTTAAACTTACTAACCCATCAGCCGTCATATGAAATCTACGATATAATCTAATTATTTCAGGCTACCTCGGCAGCCAAGATGCTGTACTGGCGCATGAATTTCCGGTCAATGTGAATCGTGATCGTTGGATACGGTACACCCACCCCAAGGGTGCTCCGGACGCGGACACAGTGTTCGGCACTTCCAAGTGAGCGTCACATTTAACTTTTTGTTATTGTATTGCCTGCGGTAGTCAAATTTTTTCGGTAATTTCTACGTTATGTTTTAATGGAAGCTTAGCAATATATAACACGAAGTCAATGAAGTCCTTCTGTTTGGGCTTTAACTACATAAGATTATCTAGCGTCCACGTTGGTCCCATTAGAGGCACTGATTTGTTGTTATCATTACTGACTAGCTCTTGCAACAAGATTAAATGTGGCAATTTTGTCTTTATACCTTCAGCCAACGTCGTTAACGTTGAGCACAGATTACGGTTTGACCAAACCAGCTCGCTGCGAAGTGGATTTACGGGATTTGGGTCTCAGATCTGAAAGTTCACGGCAGTGTCAGTTTCTCGTCCGGACTTTCAGTGTTTTCCACACTCAAGTGTCATTCGGATGTTTGACGATTGAGGAATGTGCCCAATGAAAGAATGTCCACCAGGCGCCCTTGAAAATTGACCTGGACGTTTTTGTTTCTTTGTCAATTTTGTTATCCTTCTTTTGCGCAGCACTTCAGTACTTTGTTCTTCAGTAGGCTTCTTACATGAACTCCCGCGCCTCTCCGTATCCCGTGCATGGTTGTGTGTTGCTGTACGAACCTTAATTGCAATGTATGCTTTTAACTGCACTGGACTCGCCGTTTAAGTCTCTGTCATGATTTCTGTTTCAACGAATATTACATGTTATGGAACCGTGTGTCTGTTAGTTTGACTCTACAATCCGTTGAATCTGCTTACGATTGTGTAATATCTATTCTATTATATTGCTATACAAAGAATGAGCGTATAAACAGGGTAGTGGCGTGCGACGCTCGCGATGCGACGAACATGCCTAAGGCTAAACATGTTCTGTTCATTAAGCATTGTTGCGTAAACCAGTCGCAAACTGTTGTGTAGCGTAAATGGAACTGTCACCCACAAGCTGGTAATAACTTTAAGAATCCATCTAACAATGATGCGTTCACCTAAAGAATGTTAAGACCTGAAAGCGATTCAGCTCATGGTAGTGTGTATGGAAACCTCGGGAAAATTACATCAGGTAACACAGCACAGGAAGCAAAAGGCACGTTGGATTCATAATGGCAACGGTCGGATAGTAAGTCTCACGTCCTCCGGGAATAATTCGCTTGCACGTGCATGCATGGCTCGATAGGTGCAGGTGATTGTTGCCTCGGCACATCCGGCTACTTCGCCTATTTCTAGGGTGCAAAGCAGAACAGAAAGCAGCATCGTTCAGTTTCCGTACAATTTGTGACAAGCATCAGAATGTTCAACTGTAAGAGCGAACGCACTATTTGAAATTTTTTTTTCACTACCGTACTTCTGACTATCAAAATTAGTGAAACAGTGATGGAGAAACCTCAATGAAAAACGCTAAAATAAACCGACAATAACTGTCACCCACCTCGTTTCTCTTTTTGATAGCCCAAGGCATACGCGGCCATGTAGATGGCTGCCGCAGCCACCGACACAGGACTTCGCCCAGCAACCAAATTCAAGTTGAGTGCACGTCGGGCAACCACATTGGCTACCCGCTGAACAGCAATGTTTAAATTTAAATTGCCACAGAACCGAGACATGAAGTCTTCCACGGTCACTGACTGTACGTTTGTTTCCAGTATCTTTAGAATTTTCTTAAACACCTTTCCAATTTCTTTCTTGGATACACGTGAGACCGCGCACACTTCTGAAACAAACCAAAATTGTATGGTTCAGGGGGGTAGCAAAAGTCGTAACATGATGGTAATAGCAGCTAATGCCCATCACATCAATTCTAATATATGTAACGTTTCCCCCACGTAGTCTAGATGGTACGGGATGAAAAATACGCTAGTGTCTGACAAGCGCAACCATAACAAAATGAGGTGTTTTCGAACGGTTACCTATGTGCCCCTGACAACATGCAATAAATGGCTTACCTTTGAATGTTCGTGGGACACCTTCTTGTCTGCAAGCCATGTACAAGCAGGCTGTGGATACGGCGTCATTGCTACGACCGCGAAGATTTTTCGTCTCATGCACTTGTTTGAACAAAAGATTCGCATGATCCTTTTAGGAGAAAACGTCAATGATTGTAAAACCGAGTGTTACCCAGAAAAATAGTCTTATCAGTGAATACGCCAGAACTAGCTAAAACCTGCTATAGCCAAAATGCATGAAATAGAATCAGCATGTGCTATCGGGGCCCACTCTTGTTTCACGCTTAGTGCAGCATAGGACAACCGACTGTCAACAAATGGTACGAAATTAACGTATAAACAGTCCGGACTGTCTCGCCTAATGGCACCTACTAAGTCAATGCTGTTTATCATCTGGTTATCAATCAATGCATTTGCAATCATAGAAACACGTCGATGAGATATCACAGCTGGAGCTGGGTTACTGGTCAGGGAGATGTTCCTCAACACATGCTGGAGATGAACATGGACGTCTCATGCAAACTGTGAGCATGGATCATAGTGAAAAGCTTACCGATATACTTTTGGGTAAATTGAGATGCTCGGCCATTTGGCTTATCTCACGAAATGCACTCGTAAGAACGCGGTCGGCTGATGATAAGTTGCGGCGACTTCGATAGAGCGGTTTGCCTTGTTCATCCACTTGCCGGGAATCGGAAAACGATGGCCCGCTTATCATTGTGGACAAGTCGCCGCCACTGAGTAGAAGGTTTTCACCAGCTCCGACGCGGCACATGTCCTTCGCATTAGCGTCATTGGAGAAGGTACGCCATTCAGAGCCCACGTCGATAACGCTGTCGGAAAAGATGTTAATTCTACTTGAACCCACTGAACAAATTTTAATACTATTTGCCGCAAGAATGAACACAAGCGCTCTTCAAAATGTCGATGGCGCATTGAAACACATTTTCAGCTTAACATAAAGAAGTGAAGGCGAACGCGCATCTGTTTTCCAAGAGCTCAAGCGATGGACGTCCACTCCTTATAAATGAGCGAGCTTTACGTAGTTGATCAGCGATATTAATATACATCAACAACTATCTACTTTCAGAACGGCGGCCTCATGCACCGAAAACATAAACTTGGACGTGTAATAAGTACAACTGCATGTGAGACCATAGTACAGAGGCACGGCTATGAGCTGTACAATGCCAACAACATAGAACCGTAAGCAGGCTGAGGAGCAGTCGTCCAGTTGAGAATAATTACATATCCCCGTCCAGTTGAGCAAGGTTAAGGATGCTTGCCGTGAATGATTTGGTCACACGCACCACAAAGATATGCGTTGTCTGTGTGTGCACACGGTGTCACAAAAAATAGCTTTAGTTCATATTTCATAAGGTGAAAACTACATATCTGCTAGCCTAAGCTGGAGAACCTAGATGAGAGAAAACTATACGAAGAGAGCATTCTCCCTAAATGAATAGATGACGTTGGAAACGTCTAAGGTGGAAACAGTATCATTCGCGGGTGTGACAATTTGATCACTTTCTTGCGCTGATGAGGAAGACGGCGAAAATGAAATAAGTGAAGTCATTGTCAGAAACATCATCGACAATGACACAGACATTTGTTCTGAAGTAATAGACCTTGTGCGATAAACAGAGCCATGGCACTCGCATTCAATCATTTCTTATGCATATGGCAACGTGATCGTTTGACCACACAAATACTGGTCGTTTATGCCTTCCATTGCATAACTGGCAGCAAAAGCGGCGGAGCTAATGAAAACGTATCTCTCAGTATTTCTTGTCATGAAGATCTCATGATTTTGGGCGTTTTAAACATAACATCATAGAGTAGTTTCTCATCCACATAAATGTCCAAATTATCCACAAAGATAGCGGCTTCAATGTCAAGATTATCTCGATTTTCAGAAGCCTTGTTCACAAGGATGGACGTATGGCCACAGGTTAATATTGAGACAAGCCAAGCGCTAACAGTGACCACACAAAAGTTCATTAGAAAGCTGAAGGTAAACAGGCGAGCATAGTCCAATGTGAGAGGAGTTTTTTCGAGAGGGAGAGAGAGACGCAGTTTGTGCAACCGGTTGTGTGAGGCACTGTAACACAACGCTCTTCCCTATGCAAGAAAGAGACAAATAACTACAAGTATGTATATGTACATATTATCACGCTTTGCGTAACTAAATGAAATCAATAAGACGTAAGCACACAGTTCTTGAAAAAAGTAATGCACAGGGGTAACCAAGGGATCAGTGTGCAACACCGCCATCATTATTATCATGGACGGTAATACATCAGCGGTTCTTATTGGTGCTAACTACCACACAACCGTGAGAAAAAAAAAGCAAACCTTCGCCGAAAGCAAGAAAACAAGATAATGGGAAGAGGGAACTAACTACTAAAAATAGCTACGTCTATATTCAAACATACAACATCAAGGCGCCTACACTCTTGCAAACAAACTACCGAGCAAGACAACTTCCTTATGGCTTTCACTGCTCAAGCATCATTAAGTACACTCACTTCACAGACAACTCGGCCAAACAACATTCACGCCACTGAGCTCGATTAGCCGCCATCTCACCTAACGTCTCCAGCCACCGACTCTGAGTCACGAGATACTCAACCTGGGAAACGAACTCGGTCAACCCCTTGACGAACGAATTCATTTCTAAAAGCCAGGTCATCATCGCATCTTGCACCAGTCGGCCGCAGCGTCGGCAAAGGTTGCTCGGTGTGGCAGGTGACTAACTGGCATCCTTAGTACATGACTTGGGAATCTAAGTCTGTGTAAACTAAAGGAATGAACTCCTTTAGCAATTAGTGCTCAACACTCGCTTCCTAATCTCTTTATCGTTCATCCGGAAATGCCACCAGATGCGAGCGATCGAACGCAGCCACCAATGGTCAACTAACCGAAGACAGTTCACATCTTCTACCCTGAGCGGCCATGACTTAAAGAGGCAAAACAGTATGACATTCACAATCGCCATATTTACGTGACTTCATGCATCAGAAAAACACATCTGCCACCAGAGGTGTCCTACATCAGCCAATACCGTCCCAGCCTTAGAGATCCGTGCTTCTCTTTCACCCCCTACATCTCCTCCGTCGCTGATACAGCTTCCCAATTACACAAACCGGTCAACAACCTCCATGACTTCATTATCTAACATTAAATCTACGTAATCACAGCAATCTTGCAGAAGCACTTTGCATTTTGAGGCTGCAAAGCGCATTCCGAAGTACTTAGCAGAACGCGAAATAGCGTCCAGTGTTGTTTGTGCCGCTTGAAATTGTCAAACAACACCTTTCGTCAGCATAATCAAGATCAGTCAGTCTTTCACCAGGTAGGAGGTCCACGCCGGCATCTTGTTGAGTGCCGCAGACAGTCCTCCATTATTTCGTCTATGACGAAATTGAACAAAAATGGCGAAAGGGGACAGCCTTGACGTACGCCGCTCCTGGTGCTGAAACTGTCAGACAGTTCAACCAACGTAAACTGAAGTATGGGAATAAAGCGCCGACAGTATGTTCACATACTTAGTCGGTACACCCCTACGTCTAAGCGACTCTAAAAGTGTAGATCGGTCAACCAAATTGTACACAACTTTATTACTGAGAAATACGAAAATTGTTGGCCGGTGGTACGTATGACGCTGTTCCAAAGTCTGGCGAAGGGTGGACATTCGACTAATACATCCTCGATCAGGATGAAACCCTGTCTGTTCTTCTCCTAATGTTTGTCCTCCCGAGCTGCAGTGAGTCGACGAAGTATAATGGATGCCAGAACCCAGTAATGACTGGGGTCAAACTAATCTCCCTATCGTTTCGCAGGAGCCCCGTGTCCCCTTAGTGAACAAGGAATTATTACCGAACAATCCCAGCACGGTCTACATCGTCCACACAAGTTGAAACAACTGAGTCAAAGCCTCTACTAACGCCTCCCACCTTCTTTGAAAAGTGCCGGCACGAGATCATCTGGACCAGCAGCCCTATTACGTTTGAGAACCGAAATGCAATTGCGGACCTCAGCTTTAGTAAGCGATCCTAAATCTACCGACCTAGCTCCACATCACAAGTTTGTGGCGGCAACGCAATAGAAGCAGGAGGCCAACTAAATTGACCCTCAAAGTGTTCCGCCCAACGCTCTAACCTTCTGGACTTATTATAGATGAGTGTGCCATCTGTCTCGCTGATAGCTTCACTGACAGACGGTCGCCTGGGACCAGTAGCACGGATAAGCTTGAAGAGTTTGCCAGTGTTTCTTGGAGCAAAATGGTTTTCCATTTCCTTAACTTTCTTCTCTAGCCAATCCTCACGACCAGCGATTAGGGTGTGCTTCGGCTACTGAACTTGTATGAACTGCCAGGTGAAATGTTCTACCTGGCATCTAACAACTCCAGGGATTTCTTTGAGATCCAATGTTTGTTTAACCCACGAACCATCGTGCCGCGTAGGATAGTGCCATTTGCACATATGGTCTTTTACATTTGGGTCTAGCATCCATTAGGGTCTTCGAAGTGAGCACTGTCGATATTGCTTTTTAGGTTGGTTTGACATTCATGCTCAACCGACGGCGTGGTCAGTTTCTCAGCAGTCAGCCGATGCTTTCGGTGTGGTCGTTGTTCGGCGAAAGGGAGAACGACAACGGTAACGTATCAACGCATGATCTGAATCCAAGTATGTGCTCCAATAAGAACGACAGTCTTGAATGGAACCCCGCCACCTATAACTAACAGCTATGTGGTCTATCTGAGACCAGGCCTGATTCGGAGAAGTGGGCATCCAAGTATAACAATGACGCGCAGGATGTCTAAGATTAAAAATAGCCTATGCTCGGCCCACAATTACAACAGCTGCTCGCCATTAGCCGAGCGGTGTGATGCTATCCAAAACCTACCACCTAAACGAGACTCAGCTCCACCAAGGCGGCTTGACCTGGACGTTCATATCTCCAGTCCAGAATTACTATATCAGATCCACGTGTCGACCGTGGGATCTTAATAAAAGGCGTCCTTGATGCCGACTCCACTACAGCCAGTTGGAGCATAAGCAGACACAATGAAAAGATTTCTGAAGATTATGCATCCAGAACTGGCCATAAAAGAGTCTGCTGACATCATAGTTTGATGCTAACAGGAAACCAATCTACCAGCGCGAAAATGACTGACCTATAAACGGATGCACGCACGTATATACTTCTGTACTGTAACATAGAGACAAGGGTGGGGATACAGGCCATCCGTGACAATCTACTTACGAGTGCTCATGAATAGATGTAAAATAAGCAGATGAGTTATTCACCATGAAAATAAGGTGAATAAATGTCTCAGTGAACTGACTAACGACGAACGGTGAGAAACAGACAATCTGTTGATGACCGGTTATAAAATGCATGACCTTGATCACTCTTGCCGTACGTTAATTGAATCAAGTGAACGAAGAATCGATGAAGATGGTACGCACCACGGTAGCCGGATGGACTAAGTCTGTTGCACTCGTCTGTGAAGGATACTTAACAACGCAAGGCAGTGAAAGTCGCAAGGAAACTGTCTGGCTGGTGATATCATATTCCTATCTATTGCTAAGTTGATTGTTTGCAAGGTGTAGACACCTTGGTGCTGGATGTTTCAGTATAGACATAGATGTTTAATAATAAACTCTTCGCCCTTTTCCTTCTGCTCGTCCTCCTTCTGAGCCAGAACTTGGTTTGTTCTTCATGGTTGTACGGCAGTTATGCGTCGGCGCAAACCACGGATGTGTCGCCGTCTTCGTTGAAGTTGGACAGATTCAACGACATTATCAATTTACAATAGCAAACATCGAGAGTTGAACTGATGCTTTAGAATCAAATGGTTTTCGAATGTCAACTTCCACGAACTATTTTACCCGGATTTAGAATCCACGGGCTGAACGGAAGATTGAAGTGACAAGCAGCCAGAATAACTGTACACTTGGTTTAATAAGATATTCAGCTCATAGCATGAGGGGTACCAATGGCTTTCAACAATATAAATGTTAGAGGTATTTCAGTAAAATTTCGATCGTCATCAGCCATCAGTTACTTAACTATGTTGCTAACATACCACATCACTAACACCAACAGTAAGCTGGAGACAGTGTATTCGTTAGCGTGTCTCTCGCCAGTAAATATCGAATATTTCCCAAAACCGAACTGTTGGGGTGTAAACGAAAGGCTCCACCACTTGTTTTTTTAACTGATAGTTCACTGACATATTTTTAATAGGACGCCACTTATTTGTAAGTTATCACAAACCGTGCACAATTGGGTTGTGAAAAAAATAGGATAAATGCATGCTTTTGGTTGGGAGGAAGTTTTCAAAAATTTACCTACCGATCCGCCACCACAAGACCACACATAGAACAAACCATGTCGCCGGCGTGTGAATCTTCTATCAAAACCGCATGTGGGTGATACTTGCATTCTAACTTGCTCCTGGAAAAATGAGAGATTAATATTTTAAACATACATCGTAACACACTGACAGCAGTTAACTGTGTAGATGAATTCAGAGACACCGCTGCATAAGATATGCGCTGAAACAGAGGGGGAGATTTATTACGGATAAAGTTGTGAATCCCATCCCTTAGACAACATGACGTGAAAAACAAGCAATAAAAGAAATGTAAAAATGAATCGTCCGACCTATAGTTTGGAGAGGACTCATACCTTATAACATCGTACGGCGCACAGAATCAAGTACGGTGATAGCAGCCTAGGGAGAAAGCGATCATACAGAAGGATAAAGGGAACAAAAGCAAATGTATCATTACCCAGAGTACTCAGCCAGTAATAATTACCAGTGGAAGGTCGCACACTTGATAGAATGATCTTACATGTCTGTAAATGTCCACCTCTGAGCTGCTTCCATTGGACGCAATAACCTACCGAAAGCATCCCCAATGCGAAATGAGTGGGTACCCTTGTGTAAACGAATATCGCAACAGCGTTGCTGCTATAAGACATCTCAGATGTTTCATCTAAAGTTGTAGACTACCGCGAAAATGTTCACGCTTGACAAACTGTGAACCAACAGTGTGAAACTTGAATACGCCGACAGGTATGTTATACTGATTCACCAGAGTAGCACGCCCTCCGCTGCTATAGATATCACTAATTTAACATTCACCAAAATCACACATAGTTGTAGCGGTTCCATTCTAAGCCGGAAGTTTCATCAGAACAAGTTGAAATGTCACAAGTAGGTAGGGCGATCGACAGTCTCCAGCGACTTCTCAGCAGTAGCAAAGACGGAGTCAGTGCCTACCTAATCTTGGAACAACACTTTATACTTTGAAGGTGCAAAGTGCGTACCATATAGATCAGTCATATTGTTGTACTGATTCAGCATAGTATACATGTTGTCTGCAGAAGAACGAAGTAGAGCAATGTCATTGATATCAACCAGCTTACTACATGACAGAAGCCCCACCCCGAGATCCTCAGAATCTCTGCGTTTCTTCCAGAATATAGTCTATCACAAAGCTGAAAGAAGTGGGAGAGAGGATACCCCTATCAACCACGACGTGGAGAAAGCTCAAAACAGCTGTCAATAAATGCGCAATCTGCCCTGAACGGGCATACAACGATTTCAGTAAACTGATTTCACTGCGATTCCTCAGCGATGAAGATAGCCCCAGAAAGGATGCCGGACAACCGAGTCAAAAGCAGACTTTAAGGTCCAAAAATATCACGACCATTGACTGAGAAAAGAAGTGGCGACGTTCCAGTGTCTGACATGAGATAAAGATATGATTATTGCACCCGCAACCTTACACGGTTCCCTCTGTTTCAGAAACCGCCGCCGTATAAGACCCGTGGTTAGCATGGATATGATAAAAAAACAAGGCTAATACCTCGGTGGTTGTCACATGGTGTCCTAGCACCATTTCTGAAAATGCGAATGACTGTTGATATGGGCCGGTCGTGAGGCACACTTTCAGTCTCCCATATGAAACGGAGGAGTGTGGTCGGTTTGGACAACACTTTGTCGCCGCTATCTTTGAAAAATGCTGAAGAAAGAAAGTCCGGGCCTGGTGCCTTTTTACGTTCCAGTAGGTTACTCTCCAAGGTCACTTCGGTTTCCAACAGAGGATAGTCAGAAATGTCGTAACTAATCACATAATCTCCATTTTTCGCAGCTGAACGAGCTGGCTTAGGCCGGCTGGATTGTTCCTCAAAGTTGTCAGCCCATTTGTCAAGTCGCCATGACAGGCTGTAGGCTCGTGAGCCATCTTTCTCACACTTAGTCTCACTAACACCTTGCCGACGGCGAAATCAACCACGAATCGCCAAAAATAGTAGCCGGTTATTCCCTGATAAAAATGCCCTCTCCATTTCTTTGGTTTGCTCGGAGACATGAGCCCCACGGTCCTTACGTAGACTCTACGTGAATTTGTGTGTCAGCTCAGGGCGGTTAGTGTCATATTCGCAGCCGGGAAAGATCAATCAGTGTTTGTTCATAAATTCTGCTTAATCAGAAAAAAACCACATCTGCCATATCTGTAGGGTTCTTTTGGAACATACCTCTTTACGAGAGGTTCGCACAACTGGGGAGATCCGTGCACAGTGCTCTTTTCGAAAACTCTACTTATGCAACCCAGGCAGTTTAAGTATCGATGCTGTTTGACAGGCGTTTCGGGTACCCTTGTCTCTCAGTTTCTATCTGAGTATTTTGGTTGTGAGATGATCTCTGATTAAATGATAAAATAAATCAGGCACGTTCAACAACATGATTTGAGTCGAGACGATTGCTCTGAAATGAACGACACTTTTTAATAAAGTGGCGCTACCGATAGCAGATGGCGATATAATCAATTTGCGTCCATAGTTGAAATGTGGATGGTAACCTTGATGTGACGTGTTGCCGTCGTTTGTACTGAAGTGTGCAACTCGATAGACAGAATCCGTGAGATGCGTATAACTAATATTTATTATCGTTATCATCGCGTCGAGCACGGACACCGAACATACCACCCAGCCGCTTCTTTGCTGTAGTAAAACGACCGAATTGTGTTCACAGCAAGCACAACGATGTCCCAGAATGTAGTTCGTCTCAGAAGCTCAAGGGCGTTCTTGACAGCATCTTCACTATTGTCTGTCGGAGCTAGTGCAGATATGACAGACAAACAGCGTCTTTCTGGTCCGTGTCGACAGACTCTGACTGAAGTGCCAAGTCTGACGGCACATAGACGACTACTTAATAGGATCCGGTCGGACGGGTTCTGTCCTGTCTTGAAGCTCAGTGCAACTGTCACTTCAACCACAACGCCAGATTCACTGGAAACCCTGAGAAAGAACCGCTGATCCATAGCATTGTATACGGACGAAGTAAAAAGAAGGACAATGCAAGGATCGTAACGGTGTGTTTCGGAGACCCAGCACACACAATTCCATACGCAAGAGAGTGCTCGCTAGGATACGGACAAAGAGAGGATCCATGTTTACCAGCTGTTTTCACTTGAATGGAGGGATATTAAGGGTACAAAGGGAAGGAGGTGAAAATAAATGGACTGGTCTGCCACGTCAACAGTGACATTCAACTAGCGGTATAGATGGTCACAAACCCTCCAACTTGAGTAAAGCCAAACAACCATTTGAGCGACCAAGCATAAATTTAAAAGGATCTGGGTAAATGGATGAGCTAACTGGATGCCACTAGGAGTGTCCTCAGGTTGTGGACTGGAGAACGGGACCAAACAAGAGTTTACTGCGAAATAAACACGGTTCTGGCGAATAAGCAGTCGCGAACAATAAGCGGTAATACTACAACAGCGTGGTAGATTTACGCTTGGCAGCCCGGTCTCCTATAAAATCTCACATGAACACTTTGACGATGTTTCAACATGGCGTGTTATCCCGCCGCAAACGGGTTTCGAATGCCCTAACGAGAACATTTGGGCTCCCTTACAGCATACCCTCTGTCTGGCGTGCTGTCCGCACGGCCAACGGACACATTCGGTCTTCAACAACCACTGAAAAATTCCGAGAAATACGCACGAATAACCGCAGTGACCACAGGCTCTAAAAGATGTGCCGCATACCTTCAACAGCTGAACTCCATTCCAATGACGTACGAACCAATTTGATCACAGGTCAAAAGAGAAGGATCTCCCAACAGCTCTCTCGATCGTGGGTTCTTTGTGTGAACAGACCTACACTATATATATATATTATATATATATATATATATATATATATATATATATATAATATATATATATATATACTAATGCTTAACTGATACGTAACCACGAAAAAGAAAACTCTATACAGGAAGAGAGAAGAAAAGAAGAGGACCTGACCACTAAAAATAACCACGTCTATATTAAAACATAAGATATCAAGGTGCCTACACCTTGTAAACAAACAACCGAGCTGTAAGTGAAAGTAAGGCGTCATCAGCAAGACAGCTTCCTTACGGCTTTCACTGTCCCGCGTCATTAAGTGCACTCACTTCACAGACAACTCGGCCAAACAACGACAACATTCACGCCACTGAGCTCGATTAGCCGCCATCTCACCTAACGTCTCAAGCCACCGACTCTGAGTCGCGAGGGCCCAGCCCGGGAGACGAACCCGACCTACAGTGACCAACCCCTTCGTGAACGATTTCATTTGTCTACGCCAGGTCATCATCTGCCCAATCGCTGCATCATATACGAGAACATTCTAAGCCTAGCCCGTTGACAGACACCATGGGTGGATTAAGCGTAGCCCGATGAATCATTGGGCGTCCATGACTGGCATATATTTCAGGTAGAGTATTGGTCTGCTAACGTAGTGATAAAACCTCGGCGATTGGTAACGTTGACATTTGTTGTTAAATACCATGCAAATACAATAGTGTCGCGAATTGCGGTTTTATGTTTATTTCCAGTATCTCACCAAAATGAGCGTTCCTACAAGACGGAAACATGC
>LOND01004884.1:17614-27901 GCA_014220965.1 Paragonimus kellicotti
AAAGCACACTAAGCTAAGCAATCAGTAGATATTCTCATGTGAATAACGTTAGCATTCAAATCATGCAATTTCAATACAGTAAACAACAGCATAGATTGTTGATATAACGTCCAAAAACGTTTACTAATGGGTCTTGGAATCATAAAAATATATCAACAAACCCGTACTCACCTCTTTTTCGAATCGAATCCCTTGTTCTAGTTCACGTGGATAACCGTCAATGAGGAAGTAACAATTCTTGTCCACACATTTGATCATGGCCTCTTTGACTAGGGTAAGAACCACTTCCTACACGAATGGGACACAATGTGCACGAAGAACAATGATGAAGTAATGAGGTGAATCGATTTATTGGAGTGTTTCCATTACTACTGAAATAACGTAAATTAGCATGCGTCATGGACGGTAGGTGGAACGTGTAAACGAACACAAAAATGGTACATACAAATTATCAATAGTAATACCTTTAAGTCGTACCATAGAGCGCTGCAAATCCACAGTAAAACTGCGTCATTTAACGTAATTAGTAGAAACTATCGTGACAGTATACCGGGCCTTGAAGCATTCTTGATGGTTGAAGTCACAAACTGAATGATGATCAAATATCTGCTATGACAATGTCAACAACGCCGATAGCGTCAAGCGTTTTATGTGGGGTGTTTCTGACAAGCCTGGGAAGCATCGCTTACGCCAACCTGAAAAGACAACCCTACAGACTACTATCACCTTGGCAATGAGGTTGAACTGAAGCTTATGTGAACTGGTCGGAGGACATAGGGTATTGCAGCAACTTACTGCCGGTCTCATTTTTGCAACGATCCCTTTCTGTTCGAGTCGTAGTGCATAGCAGAATGGTATATGTTTCAAAAACAAAATTAATCAATGTCGTCGAGTCATCACAGGTTTGTGTTCCGAATGCGTGCGGACCATTATTTGGTGTAGAACTGTATGACGAGATATTGCCCACTTTGAACACTGGAACCCATAATACGAGTTGCAGTTAAACTCTCCGAGACTTCTGGTATTTTCTAGCTGGCAGCAGGCGATTGCTTCCCATCCGCGTTAATCCTGTTCAAAATTAAATCATTCTTCAAGAAGCCGGTCATTCCGTAGAGTAAAAGTTAGGTCACTACATGCGGGTCTGCATCATGAGGCCGTAGTTCCGGCCGAACTCGAGCCTCAAGTCTGGATGTGGACAGCTGTCAGTCTCGCAGTCGGACAAGTTAGCTAGGCCGTTCGAACGGAGTCCGGACGACGTAAGCCATCGTCTTGAGCTGTCTACTTTCGGCCAGATAGTGAATTCAACCAGATGTGACCACCTCGCTCATATCTACCGTTTATATACAAATTATTCCTAGCTGTTTCCCTAGGGGGGTGCGGTCGTTTTTCCTTACGTGTCATGACAGAGACTTAGACTACACGCAATGCTGATTTAGACTACAACAGTCCACTGACGCATTGTGCCATTATGAAGTGGGAGGGATCAGACGTGAAAACNTCACCTCCATTGTTATCCATGTATATTGGCTTCAATTAGCCCTACTGCATTTATGTTTTCACCCCGGTCATTCTCTAATTTCCATATACGTTTTCTTGTCGATCTGTGAAAGGATTCCAACTCATTACTCGATTTCAGTGTTCACATTTTATATCTACTTTGCTGTACTATACTTTCTTTTGTTACTGACCGTTTGGCTTCACAACTGAATCAGGGGATGACTCGATCTTCGCAATTTTGACATCACATACCTGTTTATTCACCAATTACAACAATTCGTGAAATAACCGTTTAGGTGAGAATCGAACGTAGGTGCGTCGTACATTTTTATGCAGAATTTGAGTTTAATCAGCCTTATATTTTCTTTTGATTTTTCATAAGATCAAAACAATCAAAATTTGAACGCCGATCCACGAGGATGCCCAAGAAAAACGGTCACGTGGGACAGACAGCGTGACAAACATAATGGAAAATCGATTGTACAATTTCGAGTTATAGAATTCGAATTATGATTAACATCGAAGTTTTGCGTTACCTACCTGAAGAATTTACAAAGAATTAAAGATGATTCTGGTGGAAATGAATCATTTAACTTTAACGGGAACTAAATTGTATTCATCAGTCAATAAGGCCATTGTCATCAGTTCAAGACGCTGAACACAGCCTTTGCCAGAAAGTGATTCAACGAAACCAGGGATATTGTTAGATCGAATGGTAAGTATCTTATACTTTCTGACTGATTGCACGCTTTTCTGTTGAGTTAACTAATAGTTGTCATTAAATCGAATCACATGTTCATCGTCTAGTTGGTGAGCATTGACGGACACTTTCGTAATTACGAGAGGATCGAGATGTCTGGTGGGTGCAAAGGGCAGTCAAAGCAGAACGGGATTCTGTAAATAGAAATTCTCAATCTCTTCTGAGCTACCGCTAACAGGGACCTAAGTATAACCGGAGCAATCTACGACGCAATTAGTGAACAGATCCGTAGCCTGCAATAATGCGTTTGACACTGGACTGAACCTTGCAAACGACAGTCCAGCTGGATATCAGCGTAGATGACCATGCTCCTCGAATACCACCTCAACAACTGAAACCTATGTAAAGTACTACATCAGAGTATTGAGATATAAGAAAACGCTTGATCCAGACGAATTCCTCAGGAACTTTTGAAAGATGTGTTTCAGCCAAAGCCAGAGAGCTGACGGCCTCGTTCTGAAGCTTTGGGTTAACGAAACCATTCATAATGACTGATGCTTAGCCGACTTTTTTAAGTTTCAAAATAATATTACACAGTGTTTGTGCTAACCACCGGACCATTTGGTTCAGCTGATCTGTTTTTTTTTGTCACTGATGTGCTTGGTCAAGTAAAACTCACGTACGAACAACATACTCACAAGAAACCATTGCTTGCTTGAATACAACGTGGTATAACATTTTTAAACAAATGCTGTTCCCAAGATCCTTGCATGTAGCTGCAAAACAATCCCCAATCAGATCTAGGGTCACGTTAGAGCTTATGGCGGTTTGTCGTTTAGGTTCAGCACCGAAAGTGTAGTCTGACTGAATTGACAAGCGTTTAGTTCCCATGGAAGCTTGCACTGCAGGAGACCAAAGACTGTGTTACACCCGAACATCAATACGGGGATGTACAAATGTTCCTTGGAATGATGGCATGTGACTTAGACTACGCAGGTTACATTCTTTTATTACGTGCTTCTCTGTGAAAGCTTCAGCACGACGGATTACCGGTTTCAGTTCGTCAGTCTAATGCAAACTTTGTGACCGTAAAGGATGTGTAAGTCTAAGGCAGAGGAAAGTAATAGGTGGCGGGAATGTCCACTCCTCTTTAGAATTGTGTCAGGGCTGGCTAGGTGTCTGGCAAGGTCACGTACTGTACTGAAAATCCAGAATCCAGTCTTAAGCGCATTCCACTTCTATGGAAAGTGGAGGTCACCAACACGTTGAGGAGAGATACGTAAGCTTACGTGGCTACTCACTCAGAGGTTCTACTGAGTCAGCCAAAACTTAGTCATCCGTAATTTTTCAGTTCCCAATGTCACGGTTAAGAGCCAAATTAGAGGGGTTTCTGATGCATACATCGGCGGGCCCGGACTGAATATTCTCGGTCATCGTGAGAAACGTGTGACTGAATCGAGTGAACTTCCACCAGGACTTTCCAATCATTCAATAACATTTGGAAAGAATCTATAATTATCGTTATTTTCAGAGGTGGATTCGGAAATGACCAAGCAAGCTACTGATTGATAATTTTGTTTCCAGTGGTCTCCAAGATATGGAGGGCCTCCAGAATAGTTTATTTCATAGCACAAATGAATGAATTTGAACTTTTTGATGGAACACAGCATGGTTCTTATTAAAAGAGACTTGTATCCCAAATTTATCGAGTGCCTGTGATTATCAGACCAAGGCCGCTGAAAGAAAGCCGATTGATGCAGTCTACATAAACCTCTTTACTGCCTAACGACAGTGTTGATTGGCTTGCTCTGCTAAGAAAAACAGCAATAATGTCCTCCTGAAGTAATCGTTTAAGTGGCTCAATGACTACCTAAGTGGGTGTAATTTAACGTAAAGGTAGATGACCGCTTACCGACTGGTTTCCGTCGATCCGCGAGGGTCAGTCCGGGCTATCTGCCATTCACCCTTCAGTTGTCAAGCTTTGTCAAATCACTAGTGGTATTTTACGTTGACGATGCAAACAAGAAGTAGACAAGGTCCGCAGAATGCGGACGCATTTCAAAGCAAATTAAACCCGCTCACCCAGGGGTCATAAGTAAGCACTAGCTGATGATTGCTTTCAATTTCAAAAGTTTAAGCACGCGCCATCAAAGCAGTGGTGACTATTACCTGAGGAGTCACAAGGTCAAGATACCTGCAGTTAAAAATTACCAAAGAACACAATACAAAGACAAACAAACCAGGTCTGTCTTGATATACTGCAGTAATGATTAAAAAAATACGCATAACCCACACTGGAATTTGTGGAAGTTTCTATCTTGAGGCATACTCCGTGATATATAACTCTAGGGTACAGTGTCAGCTGAGAAGAAACGTAGGCTGTTCGGTTGTATTTAAAAACAGATGTCCGTCACTGAGAGCACCCAGAGACAGCTTACTAATTGAGTCAGCAGACTCATGATGAGATCTCATTTAGAAAATTTGATATAATTAGCTTTATCCTCAACGAACTGCAGGTATCCGCGGGCGTACATCAAGTCAAAGTACACAACTTTGTGCACACCTGATTACCCACAAATAGCCCTTCCCCCATTAAGTCGGCAGGCTACAGAATAGGGAGGTCTGTTCAGTTAGGGTTCGTTTTATTCCGTTGCTATTGCTAATTCGGTCCAATTGTTCAAAATTCTACTCGTTGTGAGGATTAACCGGAGCTAGTTATCTTGATCATCTCACGACCGGATTCACCCCAGGTCAACGAATGTGTCTATCTCCTTTTTCGATTGCTTTCTGTTCATATGGTGGTCCGTTTTATCAGTATGCTGTTTGAAGGGATGTGCATGTTAGTTTCTCTTTTCTTCGAAACTGCTTCCTTCGCGCCTACGCACTGACAAGAACACACAAATCGGTGACATCTCACTCTCCTATGAAAACGTGGGAACTGATGAACTACCAAGAAATGAGGACAAAATAGTTTACAGATATGAAGAGAGTGAAACAGCACCTCTTTCATGAAAAAACCGTGTGTACAAACCAGGACAGATGGTACACACATCTGGTAAGAAACACAACTAGATCGAATTGCAGTTAGGGCAACACCTGTTCATTGCCATTTGCATTAACCCACTTAATTAGTCTTTACTCCACAAACATCACAGTTACACTCCAGTAATGCTCATATTACTGAACTCGATCTCCCATCATCTACTCTACAGGCTCTAGTCACAAACTGTGTGGGTCATGAAAGCCCATGCCGAGAGACAAAATCGGTCTTCAATGGTATGACCAGTAATAGACGTCCTTATTTCTCTAAGTCAAATCAACATTAGTTTTTACTTTCCGAAAAGGTGGGTTCGTTCTACTATTACATCAAACATTTAACGAATGCGAATTATGTGAGAACAGTTCGCTGTCTTGTTTAGTAGGGGAAAAAAAACAGAATAAACAGCAACTCCAGCTAAAGAAGAAATCGTCTATATTTCGAGGTTCTCAGAACAAAACTGGACTAGAACATGAAAAACTTATAATTCGTTTTAAATCTTTGGTAGTGAAAACGTGGCCAAGTTAGAAAATAAAACAAAAAATAAATAATTTGAACGATCGGGTGCAAAGTAGGGTGTCTAGGTTGTTTTCTTTGGCGCTTTTAAATTCACAACAATATTCACATAAGAACAATGAATCGGATTGGGACTGGTGAACAAGTGCAAGATTTCGAGAAAGAACAAAAAGGGGTGGATGGATGAAAGAAAGGCACAAACGTTGGAACAACCGAACATAGTTGGCTAGGTTGTTTTACTACTCCGTCTCCAGTTACACAATAACCAATCCAAGATTTACGTGCAATCAAACACAGTCAGTTAAATCTTCAGTTTTTCTTGTAGTTTAGTGTCAACTTTGGCAAATATTTCGTCGATTGTTCCGGACGCATCAATCTGTCGAAAATGAAGTGTAAAATGGCTTCTCAGTATGGTCGGTACACTTTAAAGCATCAGAAAAAGAAGCTGTCTTGATGAACCATGTATGGAGTAAGGACGGATGACGAAGCTGACCTGAGAGAGCTTTCTGGTAGATGATGCCCTAACCCGGAAAGATCGTCTTTCACCTGCAGGATGTAGGCGCTTTGACCTGGCTTATTCTGAAGCAGACTTTCAAAGGTTGTATGAGTTGGATTCTCTCCTAATCACTCCTTCAGTTTAGGATATACCTTAATGTATTCAATGTATTCAAAGTTTCATATACCTACCCGCATTACATGAATGCACGACTTTACAGCGATCGGTTCGACTGTTAGTGTGCTGTTGTCAATGCTAGAGTTTATTTTTTTAAAGGCCATGCCACTTTTTGTGCGTACTCCATAATTTGAACGTTTTTAAATTTAAATTCAAAATTGCTCTGACAGCGAACTCACCCAAAATAAATATGGCTTTCGCATTTTTCAACTTTGGATCAGCCATGGTTTCGTGATAGGTTGTGAGAAGTTACCGGACCTTTTGCGCAATGTTCGATCTGCAGAAAACAACCGAAAGTAAATGTGTCAATCCTTCCGAAGCACGAGTTCACGCCTCAAGAAATCGGTTCACAAGGGAAACGGAGACTTCCGACTGGCAATCCTGACCGTCCTTTCATACCGGAACGCGTCTGTCTGACCACAAGTAACATCCTGTCTGTCTTGCTACCCATTGGTTACAAGCAACCGTGGGTGTGTAGCTGACCGCCCATTGGTTTGTATGGTTGACGTGGGCGACAACGTCTGATCGATAATTTCTAAACTAGTTCCAGTGCATACAATACACACACAGTGGTCTGGGGGAGTTGTGCTGCGCATCGCATACCGACCCGTTATCAATGTCGGGTGTTGATATTCCGGCGACCTGAAGTTTAGTTTCGGCAAAGGAAAAGTTAAAACTTCCCTTTGGATTCTCCTTTCTACTGCTCCACAACTGTTACGTTGACAGACAATCTGGTAGACGCAAACTTGTTCACATTATGCCACGGTTATCTAGACACATCAACAATCACTCCCAGGAGATGGGCGTATGCGCATTATAATGCCGTAGTACCCTATTAATGAAACAAACGCTAATACCATTTGACATATTTCCCTTAGAAACAAAAAAACGACAAAAAGCTATTGGAAATTAGAGATCATTTTGAAGTGTATCACGTCATTTGTAGTGCAGGCAAAACGTTGTCCGCAGTAGACTTTGCTTATAAATTGCGCTCATTTTTGGTTCTCAGAAGAAAAGTTTATGCTCTTTTCTGCCTAGTTTCAACCGGTTCATTTCAGTTTGCAGCGGTCGTCTTCATTCGTACACTGAGCCTGTTTCCTAGGTCCATGGTGCAAAACTAGAAGGTTTGGTATCCATAACAACGGACACACCTACCAACCAGAGGATCGAGTGCACATATTCGCATATTTGTTAGCCGTGCGGCCAAACCAGCGCCAGACATTTGCCATCGAGTTTGAATCAAGCTGGCGCGGGATCATGGTATTGTGTGGTATATATATATATATATATATATATATATATATATATATATATAACCTGAACATGCCGGTAAGAGTGTGTTCATCCTTTGCTCTTCAGAATCAGCATGCCTCTCTATTCTGTATACTTCAGGTCACAATCTACCGGCCAAATTCATTTTGGCACAGGCTGAACAGGCCGAGAGCAACATCGTAGTAGCCGCAACAGACAGTCTCAATTGTTTTAGATAACAGAGACAGCAGCCTAATATTGTTAAGCTGACACGCAGTTAAACCTGACGCATTCTCAGCAAAAATGAGGGAAAACACGCTGATCCGCAAAAGGGTACTGACAGCTGCAAGACAACCTGCGTATAAGCGTCGGTCGTTTCCTCCTGTGACTAACCCTTTCCATCTTCCCCGTCTATGTTTTGAACACATACTATTAAATGACAATATCCGTTATTTCAATTTATATGTGAAACTTTCGAGTTCAGTCATCCACTCTCCTTGTCTGCATTCCCAAGCATGTGCACAGCTTCCGATTCTGTTTTTTAACCTAACACTATAAATAGGCCTGTGGCCAAACAGTGAATCACTCACATGTAGGTAGATGAGATCCAATCGCAAAAACCCATGTTTCAGCTGGATTCGATATGGCGACAGAAACAGCATGCCCAACCACCGAGGTACAAGGCAATCCGACGAGCTCCGAAATTTCACGCTTGGACTCAGTTACCCATCTTAATCCATTGTTTTGCCAAGTCCATCAAACGTTTCTATCGCTGGTTGGAATCCAACTGAAGCCCGGAATTTTCGAGACCGGGCCGCCATCTAAATTACGAATTTACCAAAATACTTATGAGTATTATACTTCCAATAGTTGATAGTGGTGTTAGTGGATTGCGAAGTACGTTGTTTAAGAAATCTTGCTCGGACAATCAATTCGTTGATTCATCTGATGGCTCCCATATGATTAACTGAAATTTCGAAGCGCTAAGCATGGTTTTGTAGCTCAGTTGATAGAGCGATCGCCGCTTTTTGGCATATTGTTTCTGTCGCTGGTTCGGGCTCACCTGAAACACAGGTTTTTCGAAACTGTCTCGTCTAAGCAAAACAATCGTCAACCAGTTCAGGCTGTCCGTCATTGTGTGTGTGTGTGTGTGTGTGTGTGTGTGTGTGTGTGTGTCCTGACCTTTTCTGCTACCTTGGCGTGGTGGTCAGGCTTGTGTGTTGTTTTGATCCGGTGGGCTGTGCTGACTTCGACTTTGGTCGATGTAGGTTCAACCATGTCAGATTGGCCACAGGGGAGCAACCAGACAAAAGCAGATGCGTACGTTGTGTATGGTGCCGCTGTGCTGTGCTTTCGGAACGGTTTGATGTTTTTGTTTCTTTTTTGCCTGATCTGATTCGGTGTGTGTGTGGTCGGTTTGTCTTTGCAGTATTATCTCTGTGTGAATGTGCCGAATTTCTTGGGTTGTGACTGTCGAGCCTGTTTCAGGTGGTTGATGCGTATGTGCGTGTGCGTCACCTGCTGCCTTGCGGTACAGGCTTTTGAGCCAAAGGCTTTGGTTGAGGGCCCTAATCGCTCTCCTGTCTAGGTCTGGGCGTCCTGGCAGTATCCTAAGCCCACAAAACCATGACTATACAACATAAACGAAATACCATACTGCATCGGCCGTCACGCAGGATAAACCGGGTCGCCCTATCTGCTGCACATGGCAGGGTGGATAGGCGAAAATATGCTACTGCCAAACACTCACCCTCATACTGTTCCCCCAACCAGAATCCTCGAGCAGATAATGCTCACTCAAGTTTCAGTAACCCGAAGACCAACCTGAAACAGGCACGGGGACGCAAGACGCTCTGTGTTGGAGCATGGAATGTGCGCACGCTGCTGGATCGATGCGGCGCGACAGGGCGACCAGAGCGGCGCACTGCACTGATCGCGATGGAGTTGCGTCGCTATGGAATCGACATAGCAGCCTTGAGCGAGACAAGGCTTGCGGACCAAGGTAAGTTGCGGGAAGCAGGTGCTGGGTACACCTTCTACTGGATAGGTTACCCGGCAGACGGTGCTCGGGAGCATGGTGTCTGTTTCGCAGTCGCTGATCACATCAATGCTTTGATGATAGGCGAACCGCACGGCATCAGCCCTCGAATGCTGTCTATGCGCCTGCGACTCGGTCGAGGTAAGTGTGCTACACTTATCAGTGTTTATGGTCCAACTATGTGTCACACTGATGATACAAAGGACCAGTTCTATGATCAGCTGTCCGTCACAATCCGGTCGACACCAGTGAGTGACCGACTGTTTGTTCTGGGTGACTTGAACGCTCGAGTCGGGCGCGACTCAGTAGCTTGGCCGGGAGTCCTCGGACCCTACGGCATTGGTTCAGTCAATGAGAACGGTGATCGTCTGCTCCACCTGTGTGCTACTCACGAGCTGGCTATCACGAACACCCGATTCCAGCTGGATGCGAGCGACATCACGACGTGGACCCATCCACGAAGTGGTCATCACCATTTGCTTGACTACGTGATTGTGCGGCAGCGCGACATTAGTGAAGTGCGTATCACGCGAGTGATGCGCGGTGCTGAATGTAGCACAGATCTAGGCTGGGTG
>LOND01004885.1:15402-25656 GCA_014220965.1 Paragonimus kellicotti
CTACAGTCACTTGGGACATAAACAGATAGCGAAAAGATTTCTGAAGTATAATCCTATGAGGCTGGCCTTATCAGAATCTGCCTAGTGGACTGCACAACGTCTACTGTTCACAGAAATCTGCTATTGCGACCGCAGCCGTCGTGCTGAAGACTGTACATATTCCAAGCTGAGTATTCACCTGAAGTGTATAATGAGCATCGGGTAGACAATGCGGGATGCTGTTTAGTTCCATACGTTGACTACTGTCCTGGATTCTAGTCTCCGAGATACAGCAGACATCGACATGCAACGAGTCTAACGTTCGTGCGAGAGCCGCTTGCTGACCTATCTGTTTTAGCGTGCGAACGTTGAAGGCACCTATATTAATTCGCATTCTAGGTCTAAGCAAGGGACGAGGGAGGCCTGAAGCTGAATGGCAAGAGACGGAACTTACCGGCTCAGTGTTACTACAGTTAGCTACATCTGTTGTGGGACCTGTAGAGTAATTATCAGAAATGGAGGTCGGGAGGGGCCTGAGAGCTAAATTTGATAGGACAGTGGGGAGGGGTCAGCAGTAGCATGTTTTCGCCTATCCACCCTGCTGTATGCAGCAGATAGGGCGACCCGGTTTATACTGCGAGACGGCCGATGCAGTATGGATTTTGTGTTGTGAATATTCATGGTTGTGTGTGGGCTGAGATACTGCCAGGACGCCCAGACCTAGACAACCCAGATCCAGTCTCGTTGTGACATTTTGTCCTGCTGGACGGCCAGTGCAATGTGAAATTAGTGTTATTTTAAGTATTCATGGTTGTATGTGGGCTGAGATACTGCCAGGACGCCCAGACCTAGACAGGAGAACGATTAGGGTTCTCAACCAAAGCCTTTGGCTCAAAAGCCTGTACCGCAATGCAACCGGTGGGTAGTTGGTGCACTCGAACCAGTACTGCTTTTCGCGGTCAGGTCTCTTCTATTCTTCTCCGCCTGGTGTGAGTGATCCTGTCAGTGTGATCATCACATCGTCCAGTCTAGTCAAACTGGTCGTCCGGATGCCCGGGTCGCCACACTGCATCATGATCCAACTTCACTTTGACTTTGATTTGGACAGTGCTCTACTCTGAGTTCGTCAGTGTAGCGAAACTGTTACAACCAGTAATACTGGATCAGTTCAAAGTTGCACATGCATGCTACTCCCGTTATCCAAGTCATAGGATTGTGATTTATATCCTTAAAGGTAGGTTTTTGGCTATGTACTCCATGATGTGTTCCGCAGTAATTTTAGACAATATAGGTTACGACGAATTGATGAAAATGAAGCCGCGAACTTTTAGATCCGGTGTTGTTAGTCCTTCGTACTTCTACGCACTTAATTCGCTACGCTGTCTAACTTTGGGCAACCTAGCATCGTCTGGTCCACTTTCTCAACCAACAACTGGTATCATGTGGTGTTCAGGGTAAAAGTCCAACACACTTGTACTTCTGGTAAACACCACTGAGCGTGGAATGTACCAGAATTTTTTTGGCATCATTATCTCTTATTCTCGCTCGCCGACTTCTCTGCCGGTTGAGAGAATATCATTGCCCGTTAGTCTTATTTAGCAGAACATACTCACCGTGCTTTCGTTGTTGCCAAAAGTTTATTCGAACCGCAGAGATGTGGAAGCTCGATGAGAATGGGGTGATCTGCGAAGGAAGCCATAAACTTATGTAAAAAAAAAGGTGATAGTCCTCACAAAGTTGATATGAAATTCGCCAGTGAAGACGTCACCCAAAGGTGGATATCTAAAACTGATTTACTCGTTATAGTTGTTGTTCTGTGGAAAACTTAATGGCTTGTTTTTTATTGTTCTCTCATGTCACATCTGGCTGGCAGGTAGGTTGAATCGTGAGCCGTTTCGAAGGTTACCTATTGCGCTCCAATTATAAATCTATAAAACTACGTTCGAATGCGTTGTTTGTGGTCTGTTGTTCCAGCTAACTTTGTTCATTCAAACTGTGGTGTCTCTTTGCCTGCTGTTCACAACATTTTCCTCTCACTTTTCAGGTACCTTTTAGTCATGTCTGAGGGTAGATTCGAAGGGTTTCGCAGGCTGTATCGTATGACGACTACTTATCCAGAGGTCGTAGCAGGTAAGTCGTTTTATTGGTCAAACGGTTTTCCTCTCATTCCAGGTCTTATTTTTACGGGATGTGTCTTGTTCAGAGGAATGCGGCTCGCTACAAAACCTGGTTGTGAGATTCAGGCGCAGCGTATGATGCGCTGGCGGATTTACGGACAAGGTGGTACCATAGCTTTTGCTTCATATCTGGTTTTCTCCGGGCTTAGTCGGATGAAAGCTAGCGATTCTGCTTGATTGTCTGTTATTTCTTTAGCTCGGTCTATATATAAATAGTTGAGTTCACTTTGTTGTTATCCTGTTTTATGGCTGTATCATCGCAATAAACCGAAAGTTTTAACACGTTGTGGTTTTATTTCACCCTCCCCCCAGTACTGTTGGACTCGTTAGCATCTGCTTGCCCGCTCCATATGTCTTATGGGGCACCCATTTAGGATGGTTGAATAGTTCGTCTGTAGGATTCCGGCGTCGAATGAACGTTTACGGATTGACCCAGCTAATCTTGCAGAATGCGAACCATGTGCCATATTACGGTATGCATATCAATCACACACGTTGATATGTTGCCATCTTAAAATATTCATCTTTAGATCATCATACACAGTCGTTATTGACATTTCTCATATCACACCCGTCAGCAACACGATGTTCTGTCCTCAGAGGTATATTTCTCGACCTTCGTTGCTTAATATTAGACACCCGAACTCCATTATAACTTTCGGACGCTTATGTATAATGGACAGTAAACAGCTTTAGCTCTTACTTAACAAAATGTTGCCGTCGATCTATGTTGTCATGTGAAAATAGTGAATATTATGTATATCCCTTGTTTCCACACAGCACAGATATGTGAATACAAGGTGCATGTATATATGTACACACATAAAGAAAGCACAGCTCTATGATGATGACATTTCACCTGTTAATTAAAAATATGACAACTTCTTGGGGTGCACCAGAGTTAGTTATCAGGAAAATGACGTCATTGAAGCCTATGTATCTTGTTCTACTGGTGGAGCAATCATTCAGTAGGTTAGTTGAGCTTGGTTGAATGCCACATCTGTGTAACAGTTGATACGACGTTGCGCGTCTCACGTAATTGATATTATAATAGTCCTAAAAATACGTCTTTTATTTAGGGTCGATTAAAAAAATCAAGTGAACGAAGCTAGTAACAGCATTCACTCTTAAGCGTCTTAAAGCATACTGACATTGGGGACTGCCGGTAATTTCAATGCGAGAGCTGCTTTTTTCGTCTTGCTTCATTCTACGCACTGGTAAAACTCTACATTATACTACAGTCTAGGCCTAGTAATTCATCTGCGATTATATACCGTTCATTTATTTCCCGTAACTTTTGGGGTTTTGTTGGATGGGGAATTTCCAGGGTCTGTTTATATATTGCCGGTTCTACTATTTTAAACAAAGTTGGCCACTATACGCTCAAACGTTTTTCACCGCAAACTGTTGTTTATGCCTCGAGACGCAACCGCATCTTGGGAAGACTTGCGGCAATTTTTTACAAGATTGTTAATACAACATTCGAGGGAGAATTCACTACCTATTTAGACTACTCGATGATGGTGTAAGAACTGTTCTGACTAGTATGAAAATCGAAAGTAACTACTGAGAAACATCTGCCGTCTCCGCCAACACTGAACAACTGAGAATCGTTGTAAAACCAAACCCACACATGCAAACTTGTTATCACGTTTGATCTTGTTATTTCATTTTTGACCGATTCTTGCTGCCTCAGTGAGTTAGAAAATGTGAAGAAATGTAAGTAATTTTCTTCACCCAAATCGACGGTCAGATTTTGAGACCCGCATGCATCCGGGGGATGTAATTCAAGGCTTCAGAAAGTTGGCTTTGGAAAATCGGTATGAATTTTGTCCTGATTGGCTCAAATTGGGTGTCTTAAGTAAAAAAAAAACAATCTTAACCGCAAGTGATGTCAAATAAAAGGTATACAAGAATACGCCACAAACCCTGGAACGATCAAAAAGGATTCTCAAAAGCGAGTCCAGTTCGACCCTTGAAGGTGCTTTGTACCGCGTCTTCTAATCGGGCTTAAGGAGGATGGTTTGTTGTGGGTAACCACAATGTGATGCCACATTTCAAACGGTCCATCGACCAGGGTGAGATTTCCCGGCGGATTTGCACTGGCAGGAAGCACGTGCGTAATAGAAACGTCTTATTATGTTGTCCTTGTTTCTCCGTTGGGTTTCATAAACGACGTGATTATGACCAAACCACGTTACCAGGATCAGTGTTTCTTCTAGTTTCAACGAGCACAGGTCATGTGCGTGCTTAGTGAATCGTGGCCTCCTGCTAGTGCATGATACATTTCAGAGCTGTGTGGTCAGATTGTGTTTATCGCACTGTTCGTCCTGGGTGTGTGCTTAATTTCAGTAGGTTGTTCGATACATTGTTTTTCCTAACGAGAACGTTCCACCAGGCTAATACTATGTTCATCACATAGTGGGTCTGGGTTGTCTTTGGGAACCCTGTAGGTCACCAAATGTAACCGTCTACACGTTGGATGGACCCGAGTAACATATAAGAAGCATGTTTGATGTCTGCTGTTTTTCATTCATTCTTTTGTCACAGACAAGACAGTTAGAAATAATTAATGACGACGAGACCGTGCTAACTTAACCCACAAACACCTGCAGGTGTGAAGCAATTTGTCCAAAGGAGGACTGTAAATAGCCGTCTTCTGTGGCGATAGTAACAAGAATAGCCCGGCAACTTTACAGTATGCTTATACATGTGTTACTACGTCTAACCAACATGGGTATTCCATCCAGGCATCGCGTACGTGTATTCTAACTGACGGAAAGTTAAGAAAGAATTGGTGGTGAGGTGCTGTGCGTGCAGTCGAATCATCTGGACGGGTGAGTTGAAGTTCACCCTCTGTCATCGTGATGACAGATTATGTGAAGAGTCTGCAACTTACTTTACACATCCGTCGGCGATTGTGATTCTGGTCCAATGGTCTGGTGTTATGTGAGATGATTGACTTTATACTTGCTTGGTGGGGCATCGAAGCCATTCTCGGTGGTCGATTAAGTACCTTCCTATTCGTGTTTCCGTATTGGGGATTGAGTTCCGGAGACCGTTTTTGTTCTATGCGTGGTATTTCAAGCTGAACATCACTCGTATTTGATCGCAGCTGTCGCATTCAGATAGACTTTCCAGTCGGCCTCTTTCGAAAAGAAGCACTAGACTCGAGTTTCGCTCTCATTAGAGCTCGTCAGTAGTGCATATCCTTGCCACGGCCGGGACTAGAACTCCGGTCACGATTTTACACAGGCAACCATGTTGACCACTGCGCCATTGATCTCACATTCAGTACGACACGTCGATAACTGTGGTAATTTTTCCACCAACCGTTAGGCCAATCATGGGGTGACTGGGCGCGTATGTTCAGATGTGTGTCGGCACTTTCGCTATAAAGATCACTTGTGGCTTGTTATACGGTGAAAACTGTAACGGATGTATGACTTCAGTCAGAAGCATCTCAGAGTATAATGAGCAACAGAAAACATGCGAATCGGTTGAAATACTCACTTGAAAATGACCACAGATTAACAATTACAGCGAGGCGATCCTAACGAAGTGTCTACAGAGTATCGATGAAGTCTCGTCTTTGCGGTAGTTTATGCCGACCCTCATTTTGGGGTTTAACCTTTCGTACATATGAGTTTAGACTGTCTCACCACTACTTACCTTGGGGGTTTCGGTTACAGACGATGTACAACTTAACGTATTCACTAACTGCTTAAATGAGTCGGACGGTTACCGACCAAAATGGTTCAGTTGAACACTATGAAGTTCATTTTCCTGACAACCCACTCCCAATAAGACTGCCTGCGGCAGTTCGCCGGATACCTGTTCTATCACTATCGATGCACGTGACAGAACTGACAAGTTATTCAAATGTCGCATTATCATTCGTTCGTAGCATGATCCACTGGTCTGTCTGGCAGTTCTAGGCCGCCTGCCGTGACGAAAATCAACAAAAAACAAAGGAGTCCAGGGAATTTTACCATTAAAAAAACTAAGTAATCGTTCAATCAATCGTGTACATATTGGCACCGCTAGTCACGAGCTTAACCGTTATATCGGACAGTTGTGCTGTTCGTCACCTATGTCTTGGCTGACGTTGCGTCATCCTGAACTCATGGCATCAGATGATATCGTTTATTGCTATAGCTAGACGGGACTGACCAACATTCTTCCGTCATATGATGCTACTGTATTTTGTCGAAATGAATACGATGTCCTGTTATCTTTGCCAAGCAATTCGTTCTCCGCCGTTGATATTGCTGAAGGAATTGACTACGAATCGTCGCTCTTCTCTATCTTGTTCGTGCATTGTCGATTAATGTTATAATAATCAGGAAATATATCCACCAGAGTGGCCTGGCGGTCATTTTGCTTACGTTCTTGGTTCACTAGTTACTGTTCTCTGTCGACCGGGTATCCGTCAAATATGGTCATACTTGACCCAACTATCGGAAGAATTAGTAACGGTGCTTCTACCGCGCACAGAACACGTGTTAGATAGAAGACAACGATAGAATGGACAAGCTTAGGATTATACGGTGGTGCAGAATGTACAAATGAATATAAGGCGGTTGTTTCGCAGTGGCTGCATTAAATTATGCATCTTTAAAGAAAAATGGTTTCACATGGTTTTTACTCTACTACGCATGCCAGTCGGTCTCATTTGTCCCCACGAGAGAGACGGCGATAATGTGAAAGTGAAATCTGCATTTATTTATGGAAGTGTGAAAAACTTCCATGTACATATTAATTAAAATATATTGACCATCTAAAGGTAAATTAATACAAGCAAATTGACAAACCGAATGTTCCGCAACTTTTGTTTTTATGTCATGCACTTTATGAATCGCAATACGTCGTGTAAGCATCGGCTACCAGTTCAGGATCACCTCGAATGTCGTCACACCCAAGCGATAAAAATGGTGTAGACCAAATTATGGTTTGCTTACAACGTAGTTGCACTCGTACTGGAGTCTCGCGGCACTTACGTTGTAGTACGCATATCGTCTCCATCGACTACAAGCAACAGGATCCACAGAATATTCCGTTCCTCAGGTAACATGTTATGGGGTCGACGGCATTCACATGTCGGACACCCCTATCCAAACGATCGACTGATGCATGCTGTTATATACTGGAAATCCAATCATCAGCTATTATCGCCCCTTCAGTTCGTCCACTTGAATTATTACGATCTCCTTCCGAGTCGAGTGCATGCCAAAATTTCCTTACACCACATCCAAATATTCAAGACAGTCACTACCGACAGATCTTCCCAAACTGCCACCGGTTATCGTATGGATGCACGTTGTGCGTTGCACATCTTAAACATACGATCGCCGATATCAACACTACACTTGTTTGTGTTATAGGATGGAACCACGCTGAACTTCGGCCTGTTTCCGATAGAGTAGCAGTTATGGTTTGTCATACTCTGACTGTTTCCTATGGAGCTAGCTGAGGTGGTTACATCTATACGCATACATTTTCTCTCCTCTGGGTTAGCACCTGCCTCTCGCTTACATCAATGCAAATGGAATGTCACTTATTTGAATAGTTCAACATGCACTGCTAGGACAAGTGACAATTAGTTGAGTCAACTTAATGTTGACGGACGGCTGTGTTGTGGCTCGAACTATCGTTTGCTGCTACTAACGAAAGAATGTTTAAAGGAATAGTATAAATAATGAATGCATCCCGGGAAAGTGGCGACGCGCGTCTGGGCGCAGTTAGGACTGTGGTATTCTGTCTTGACGGATTATGCGTCCAATCGGCGTTGTGAATATTCATGAGGTCTCCAGCCTGGCAGTTGGCATCTGTTAGCTTAAGTCTGAGGTTTTTACCGACTGACAACCTTGTGTTTCTTCTTCAATCTCTATATATCAACCCCTATCCTGGTATGTGAAGTACGCGGCTACACCGTCGTAGACTGTGTGGTTAGACTTGGAAACACTCATCGGTGAACTGCGGATTCACGAAGTGAGTTCATTGGCGAGAACGAAAGTACTTCCACTTACGTGCATAATTATTTCTGACGGTTTAAGTCCGGTCTGAGCACCGCATTCTCCACTTTTGCTGTCAAACTGACCGCTTTCTGACACCAGCGATGAAGAAGACTGTCGACGATGACGCAAAATTTCTTGTGATGACCACAAATACAGTGGTTTTTGAACGAATGTGTAACCATAATTTTGCTCGGAGAGTTCGTGGTCTACAATTCCCGAACTGTTTTTGCAAACCACCGTGGGTATCCACCGTACTTCTAGGCATTACCGTGTGTAGTAATCATAGCAGATATGTGAATCTGCTGACTCAAATGAACGACGTTTCCCCCGAGCCGGTGAACGTTGAATCTGGGCAGAAACTATCATACATTAACTCTTATTGTCCAGGGGAGTGTTTTACAAACGGATTGCCTAACATCACAGTTACCCCTGTTTTCAGCCCATGTAGAATAGACTAATGGCGATTAGCATTTAAGCCCTCTGTTAAAGCGTCACGTGTTTGAAACGAATTACAATATTGGCAATTAGCCGGCTGATATGACAGAATCTATTGCAGTAGGAAAGTCTCTCTTATACCCCGTCAGACAAACAATGGGCGGGTAACTGGAATCGCTTAGCCGGGTCGGAATAGATGCTTTGGGTACCTTAATCGGCCAAATCCAACGTTATCTATGAATATCGATGTAGATGCGGAGCATCCTACATAGGCAGGACTGAGCGCCAGTTGCGAACCAGGGTCATGGAGCACATCCCGAAGTGGGTCAAGAAACAGGTCACGCAAGCACATGACGTCACAGTTTCGCATAGAAACAAGGAGCCTGCATCATCCATTGCACGTCATATTCTAATGACGCAACACCATTTCGTGTTGTGCGTTCAGAAACAACTGTTTGTAGGGTTGTCGCTACCATGGTAGTGACAATGATTGTGCACTCTGACAATTGACTTTCTCTGGTATCTTGTTCGTTTTCTCATACTGATATATAAATGGTCTGTAGTATGCACTCGTAAAGATGCAACGTTTTGTGTTGAGGTCATTCACACAATATTCAGCTTGCATCTTTCAAATACGGTGTATTCATTTGTTGGGATAAATGCTTCTTGTTGACTTGATATTAGAGATATCAGTAAAAGATGAATAGCCATATAATTCTGATTACGTGGTGTACTTTACACCGCATTTCAAATTCTGTATTGAATTCTTAATGACCAATAGGATGTTGTGACTATGACGGTAGATAGCAAAATCTCCTTGTACGTGTTTTTTCTAAACTAGTTCACCCGTTCGCTTTCCTAGTTTCCTTTTTATGAACCATCGTTCCGACATTACACCAAAGCGGAATGGTTGTTTTAACTAGATCCGACGGAGGAATGCATGCTCTCCATGCCCTTGGTCCTCCGGTGAAGATGGATCGAGAACCACAAGAAAGTTAGTAAACCGCTTATTGGACCATGTTCCAATTAAGCGTTTGGTACCCAAAAATGAGGGACAGTGTTGGCTGTTGCCCATCGTATATTGGCTTTCTCAGTTCTCGGAAATGAAAATCAGCTGTTTTAATATTTCGTGGCGAGAATAAGTTTGTAATTGGTACCGTACGCAGTGCGCCTGGAGCGTTTGGCTGTAGAGCTAAGTCAAGCTGATGACCGACAGCCGTGTTGGGAGGCGTACTGGGCATCTCAGTCTTGGATAACTTAATGTTATAGCGAGACAGATAAGCAAACTGTTCACAAACATGCCATATTCACTCGGTTGCTACAAATATGTCGAAACGCTCAGTTTCAACGATGTGAGAATTCTTCGATCGCAGCCGACCATTCCATCGACTATCAGAACTAGTCGTTTGAAATCCCTTTTCAAACAAAGCCAAACCGTTGACCTGGCGTGCAAAATAGTTTTGTCCAGAACACTGTTCGTAGTATCCTGGGAAATTTAGCGTATCACACTACTCAATGTGGGATTGAGCACTGTTAGCAGTTACTCCATTCGGTTTTAAATAGGTGTGTTCTCCATCCATACCATTTATATGAACGCAACAGTAGTCTCTTATACACACAGATTGCACGACCAATCGATTAGTGAA
>LOND01004885.1:25756-38646 GCA_014220965.1 Paragonimus kellicotti
TATATATATATATATATATATATATATATATATATATATATACGGGTACCTTACTAAAAAACACTCTTGTCTCTCAAGGGGGCAGTCTTTACCCGCCCCTCCAATCTCACTTAGTCCCAACTGATGCTTTCGTGTCGGCAAGCGCATTCAAATATTCCGAAGGTGTTATCTAACATACGTGTCAAGTATGTTGTGCGGAGTAAATTTCTTGTTGGTTTGAACGTGTCATGAATGTACTAAGCCTAGCTAAAGCGATGCATTTAGCGTTGTCACTGAGATAGTGCTCATGTGAAATTTAACTTACGCCATACTTAGACGGATTCTACGCACGTACCAAAACACTTCACCTAACACCAATTTGCCGTGCCTTAACTTTTCCGCTCGTTCACGTCGTTACTAAAAAAGCACTAAACTTGCAAAAATTCGAATAGCTGCTACCATTCCCTGAGTGTGGTGTTGATCACTGAGCTACAGTGGGTCAAAAAAATTACCCGCGTTTTCTTGCCCTTGTGAACTAAGTCCACGTTCGCGCGACCCAGGTGGATCCGGTTGGCACAATGTCATGATTTTCGGATAGGCGTGACTGCTGCTATCATGTCTGCCAGAGCCTAACTGATGTGCTCACTGGGCTAGTATGCAGGCGGGGGCCGATGACACGCCTTACGTCAAATGCGGCGTCAGCCGATCGATCGGTCCACTATAGTACAAATTGGAGCTCCACCTGAGTTCGTCCGAAATCTGGGCCCCTACGCATGCGTGAGACATGCGTTAGTATAATGGCCTGAGTTTACACTTTTTCCACAAACGCAGGTGACTCGACGCCCCCGCCCAATTCAGGGGGCGCGTCACGGCGCAAGGGTGGACTACTGGCCATACGACTGTGGTCGCCGCCTGGATAATGTCAGTATGGGACAGGCCAGACGCTACAGTAGGCTGGTGAGTTGGCTAACTATCGCTCGTCTCAAGAACAGAACGTCCGCAGCCCTCATTACTTGAAACGACCACGACTACCTTTTATTTCCACATTCATGTAACTGGAATCAATATCTTCTTTAAAAATCTCAGCACGGGTTATTGAAACATGAACAACCAGGTACCGGCAACTAAAGTGGGCCAGGGGTACTGTGAAATCTACATTTAAAAATACTCCGACATCCACAGAAACGTTGACTAAAAAGTCGGTTAGACCACTCTGAGATTTTGGTAAACCGAAGGAATTCAACAGAGCGTTTCTTTCCACAGATCCCGCGAGCCCAACGTAATTCAACAAGTGTTCCCAACACTTCCTTGGATGAGCTGTAAGCCTACCCGGTATCACACACTCCGGAATGGCATTTGCCATCAATGCGCAGGTCCCAAACCTCGTAGGCGCAATGAATGTTGGAACAGTATTTCTGCGTCACCTTAACTACGTTCATTGCAGGTCTTCTTCTCACTGGTGGGTTCGTGTCATCGGTAGCTAGTCTCCTTCATATTGGGGGTCAGCTGTCTGAAGTTGCTTGTAAACCGTTTTTATAGCTCTTTTTCGTCGCTTAATAGGCTAGCCCTTTAGGTCCGTAGACCTGACTGCTGCCGTGCTGGCACGCCAACCTTATGACCTTGACTGGTCACCGTACGATAGTCTGAAAGAGCGAATTTTACTTGCGTGAGCCATCATACTGATCACCGCCTACAGCGGACTACTTATGCTTACTCGACTAGGAATCAGATTGGGTCTAATTAATCGGTCGCTTTTTGGAGCAACTGTGAGAACCACACAGTTTGACGGGCAGGTTTCAAATTGGAGGAATACTGTGAGACATTATTTTGGAAAAGGTCAATGAAATTAAGAACACTAGGGTGCTTTCTTGAACGTAACAAGGGAGTAGAAGATAGACAAAATGAAATGAACTTTCTACTCTGCTTGCCTAAGGACCGTTTCATTTATCAAACGCAGATTATCTTCCAACTCTGTCACTCAGCTAATGTGTTCATCACATTTTGGACACGTGAAAAACGTTGAATATCATATTTTGTGGTGTCATTTTTCCCATACCATAAACCAGTTTGCTATAAATGTTAAACATCCCTATGTAGTAGATTGCAATTCATACCAAGATGGTCTGTTGTCGGAGTTTATGATATTAAGCATCTGAATATCACGGCCTCAAAAGACGTTTGATCGGGGATGTCTTTTTTCGTGGACATCCATTGCAAGGTATGTGAAGATGCATAACCATGAATGCAAGCACCGTTTTTCAAGGCAGGCATGTGTCAGCATTCACCAACAGCAGTAGGTGGCCAATCTTTTTGTTGGCACGTGGTGCACATGCCTATACACATTTTCAATCGCCGCTTCCATCTCTTGAACTCGTTAGCGTTGAAAACTTTCGTTTGGTTTCCGTGTATTCGCCTTGTGTTATACTATCCATTGACAATGTTGTACATTATACAACTTTAATTTAAGCCAGCTCCTCGTTTGAAGAAACGCTTTACGACTGCTCAACGTCCTGTATTTTATCTAGCGTTTTGAATCATCTACGTCTACACACATTTGGTTTATCTTAACAGTGGCGTTGTTTCCCTCACATATTCGTTAGTCTTATTGCTAAATTGTTTGACTTTATAAACCCCTGATTTTAATACGATCTAGTTTAACTCATTTCCTGGAAGCAATTCACAGCTTGTGACAAAGTTCCCCACAGCCCGTTTGGACGTCTGTATCGGAAAATTTGCAGGCCTTCGAGGTTCATAATTTAAACTTTTATTATCTGCGAACACCAAAATCACTTTATAATGAACAAAGCCTAATTTTACACATTCTTCATCATTACTAAGCCGTTTGATATGAAATACATCTAATTCGCTATCGGACTGCTTTTCGCGTAACGTCTTACTAATACACCTTATTGGTGGACGCAAATCCTCCAACGACTTTTACAAAACTCACCGTATTTTGTCACTGCTATAGTAAAAATCAAAAATTTAGGAATTAAGTCACAGTTAATAGTGAACCATAGTGCTTTACTCCCATCTAGTTGCAAAGTGTACACAACGACGACTGTACCTTCGGCTAAAACAGTGAAACAAGACCTTGCAGTTTAGTTTCCTGTACACTCGACAAACCACACTGATCTTGTTTTGAGCCTACTTACTAATAAATAGAATGGAATTTTGGTTGATATAAATTGAACATTACTCACAAATGATAACACACACCACTGGCATTCCCGTAAACTTTTTTGGTCAGCTCCTTTACCAAGGAAGCGCTATACTCGAGTTTAGCTTTAGATAACAGTCAGATCCTCATTGCGGCCGGGATTCTGGCCAAGTTTTCATGAGGCAACTGTGTTGGTCACTGCGTCATTGACTTCGTATTAGACACGGCAGATGCCTTGTTAATTAACATCAATGCCGTCGGCGCTTTTACCTCCCTCCCGAATTAACAGGGTTATCACGTCGGTAATAATAGAATAGGAAGGTTTCCTTAATTAAAAGGTAGACCACATAATTGATGTATCAAATATACATTAAAATTCTTACGTTCTTACTGACTGGTGGATTATAAATGATCCGTGCATTCTTCCCAGCAGTTTCTGGTACATTGCCCTCGATCACCTGCCCTGTTAGCGGTGGTGAATATTTACGCGAATAGTGATGTCTGTGGTATTCACTTCATACCTATCTATCGTTATAGGGCTTTACAATGAAAGTTTTATTCCTCCTCGTTTTCGGTACATATGGATTCCGATGCAATGTAAAGAAGTGAAGTGTACATTTTATTCTCTCAACCTGCTATTGCAGTTGGATATTTGGCTCATTCAAAATAAAGCATAAAATCTAACAAACCAAATTGGATTAAGTCGAATTATTCCTGTAGCACACGTCGTTTATTTGTGCTGGTTCATTCATTCATATCTACTGACATGCCATAACCAGATCGTCGCGGTTTGTCGAAATGAATTAGTTGTGACGGCATGTTGTAAATATATTTTACGGCGTTATCCAGAAAGTTATGTCATATATTCGTCCTCTTTATTTTACATATCAGCTCGCATTTTGAAGTGGCTTCACACCGGCACCAATCTTCCGTTGATCCTCAATGAGAAATTCGGTGTATACTCTATACAACGGCTAATTGTAAATATTTGAAGAAAAAACCACATATGTGTGATAAGGATCACAAGTGCCCCACATTTGAGTGCTTTTGGGTCAAAATAAATGCCTTTTGCTTGAGGAAAAACTAATTGCGACTGACGGTCTCGCTGAACGACAGCCGTCCGAATGGGTGACACCATAAGAAGGGCACGGAAAGATTTCTGCCTGCAGACGACGAAACATGGTTCTGGCTCAATGATGTCATCAGCAACATTTCAAGGAGTATCTATATATATATATATATACTCACCAGTTCCATGTAGCTCTGTATACTTATCGAGTTTCAGTAAAGTGCTCTCATCAACAAACAGTTTCAAAGCGTCAAAACCACATGCAACTGCTGACGGGGAGCCCCTCGTTTACGCTCAGGTTTTACGGCGAAAGCGTTCTGTACAGAAGTCCTGCCGGAGACTACATCTATAAAACGAACACCTACTTTCCCCCAGAATAGTACTTATGTGAGACCTCTCAAAAATACGGCTGTTTTTCGCACACAGTTGGAAAGAGTTTGATGTAGTTTGGTCGCCAGTACCCCGTACCCAACAGGTTAGTATTGGACACAAACAATGGAAGGCACCTGTATTCAGTTGTTCACCAGTGTGGCATTACTCTAATAGTTCAAAAAAGTGAATGGAAGTGATATTCAGTTGGGAGTGACCGTTCGCTCGCTCCATCCGAGATCTGTATTTTACCAGCCCCGAGCTAGACTGATCCACTAGAGGAATCAACTTGCAGGCACGCGTGACCAATTTAATCATTTCCATTGTACACACGTTTTAAGAACTGTACTGCGCCATCTATACACCTCAGATCAAAAGTTAACGCAATCAGAAGTGTCAATGGGCGATTACTGAGAGCATAATTCTAAAGAAAGGCCAGATCGACTGTTCATTCACCTGAGCGTAAGATGTGCCTCGTGTATCAGATTTTTTAGGACCAAACTGGTGTCAAGTGAAAAGTTTGCCCAAGCGATGAGCAGTTCGTGGGATGAGCAATCTACAGACCTGGTTGACAGGGCTGGTGAAAGTCTGAACTTATGATTCACCTTTGTTCGATTCCGCACAATAACTGGCCCGCTGTCCGTCATCTGCGTAAGTGTATCCAATTTGGTCCGTACTAAAACCTCCTGACTCATTATCCTTTTTCCAGGATTCAATTCTTGGTGATTTAGACTATGTTATGTTTCCTGTCTGCCGTTGCAGATTATAATTATCCAATGGATTTAAGTTATCCACAAACTCGCCAAATTTCCATACCATCCTTCACTTTAACATGTAAAAGCAGAGCATCACTTCTTCTCTCATAAAATGCTATTCTCATTTATTTTTCTGTCTGTCTGTATAAACACGTTTATGTCCTTCAAGTGACTATTTACGACGAATATAAGATGCAACAGTGCGCCTTCACTTACTTAACTGGAAGATGTATTTTGTTAACTACAAACATAGATTAAAGTCGAGAACATGCAAAAGTTGTTCATGTTCGCTTGCTATCGATTACCCCGCACATACCGGTCACGTACGAAATAATGACAGGCGTAGAAAAAAAGTTAGGTATAAACTCACAACATATTCAAACGCTGTGAGAATTTCCAAACCAGCTTATACAAACAAGAATGATAATGCTCTACTTTGGTTAGCTTCGAGACATCACAAACCTCATATGGTGAACGTTTATTGTTCGGTTGACGCGAAGTTTACTCGAGAGCATGGCCTACTTCAGACGTCTTGGTGAAGTTTCGGAAGTCACCTGAATTAAGTAGAATCAGTTTCCCGTTTTTCACATAGAAATCATTTTGGTACATTAATATGGTCATTTGTCAGTCTAAACACTGATCGACCCATCCGTACTCTTAACGTACGTCTACCGGTCTAGTGAATATGAACGATGGTGATACCAGACCATCTGAAGAGATGATTGCTAGCAAATTAGATCGTTCTCAATGCAATCTTTCATTGGAAAACTTACACCACGCACACGTGATGGATGCTTCCTAGGTTTCAGCTATTTCTAGTTGTAGCAGTTACCAGATTGGTTACAGGCGTATTCGATGTGTAACCCAATTAGCTATGGAATGGGCTGGTTAGTTACCAAACTCTATATGACATCCAGCTTTGACCGTTTTATGGACGAACAGTTTGAGTGGTTAAAATTACTAAATAACACCAAATCGTCATGTCACGAAATGAAACAATTGTCCACAGAAAAGCCTATCTTACAAAACGGGAAGATCAAGATATGTGCTTTCACTGTGATACACTATGACGACTATTTCCGTTTGCTATGTTGGAACAAAGACAAAACTATCTGTGGAAAGCCTACGTGCATTGCGATCTTAGCTCGTCTGACCGATGATTTTTCAACCCAAAATTCCTCCTGCTTCTTATCAATGCGGGCAGGAAGTCGTAGTGAATAGACAGGTGAATCTGCAATCGACCTTCGTTCAGTAAGTTACTCACCGTAGAGTATGTAAACTTCACCTAATACACATCAAGGCGCCAAAATGACGAATATTACAACACAACCGTATGCCAGCCTGCAAGGAAGACTAATGTCCGTGGGAACTCTTTTCGGCCTGGAAAGTTCAAACAGGCGTTGGAATGGTTGGGTGCCATTCCTAGTGGTAACGACTAGAGCGTTGTTATCTTACAGAATATAGCCTACAACAATGGAGATGACGTATGTTTATTGTATAGTGACAAATTAGACCGCGCTGTCTATACCAAGAAGCTAACTTTAACATTAGTATGTTGTAATACCTTGGCATTCAAAAGACAAAATTGATACGGTGGTGCTAGTAAGGCAAATCGCACTTTGAGACCGTCGATGATGACCTCATTATACCTGTGTGTGTGTGTGTGTTTACGGCTTCGAATCCTATTAATCGTGATCTTAACGTTTATCATATCCACTATTTAAACGTCTGTCCCTACTTCTATAGGTCAATCTTAAGTAGTCTTCCCCTTTCCTGAGTTGATTTTTGAAGTCACACTGCTTGATTTTACCGACAGCTTGAATACCACTCAGTTGTTTCAGTATCAGAACCAACCGAAGCTACAAGTTGTCAATAAAACAGTGTATTACTAAAGCACACCAAAAGCACCGTTTCATGATATTCGTCATTTGTCTTAGCTCATGGCAGACGTTAATTCCATTGACAACTCCAAACTCGTTTAGATCTCTTTGCTCGTTACCTTATCCAGGCAGGCTGCATAAACTGAGACCGTTCTCAATACATTACCGACCAGTGAAAGAACGTTTGCTGCTGACATATAGGATCCTCCACCGACCTTCTCATTGTTTTTCTCCATTCCAAAGAACCCTCTCAAGAGAATCTCACTAACATCACAACATCAACAAGCCACTTTACTTGCTGTGAACACTTTTACGGTGTCCGGATGTGCTAAATCCGGGACAACCTGCCGAAGACTGTCGTGACAGCATCATGAGAATGGGGAATTCGAACGCTGACTTGACGCGCACATTCAAGACGTTAAGCCGAATATTCAGACGGCCCAGGCATCAGAATCTTTGCAGTAGAATGAACGTACGCCTGACCTCACACTGTTGTTGTTGGCTTAGCTGTCATTTGCCGTATCCTGGCTTACCCTCGTAGTATGCGTGGTAAACCGGCGCTGGGTTTTTCTGTCGCTCGCAGGTGGAAACCTTTTATCCTGCTTATTGTTGGTGACCTCCTGAAAATTGTAATATTTTCGTAATTATTCCCTTCTCTAAACTGTCCGGAGTAGATTCCCATGTACGTAAGCATACGCAAAGGATTGACTGCCGAAAACAAGCAAATTTTACGTGGAATGTTTTCAACAAACTAGTGACGTACGACTGACAGCGAATAATGTAGCACACCATTCGTGCAAAACGGTGTATATAATTTTGGCGGCATACTATGCATTTATTGTAGCTGGTGTCTGATTATAAGCGGCCATCCAGACTAATATTCTGTTGCATTTAGAACCTGCCATATTACCATATGTAGCCAATAGTGGGGCTCGCCAGGACGTGTGGCTATGTGGACCCAGTTCACTTGGGTTTACTGGATAACGCAGTTTGACTATCGAAAGGGGCGAGAACAAATGAAATTACAGGACATATCACTCAGACAGAAATTTGCTCGATGGTTCTTCTTACTCTGCCTGTGAAACAAGAGCAAACGCATTCTAGTCGCTTTATTATGAGCCCATTTTACACAGCTTGGACCGAAGCAAGTTAACACTAGGCGTCGGCAAATGTTACACTACAGACGTTCCCTGGGGTTAAACCACTCAGTTGCCTGGACAACAGAAGTGGAGTCTGAATCACTGGGTCCTCTTTTACCAACCCAACAAAACAGATAGAAAACATGTTAGATGTCAACATTCTGTCTAATCCCCTCAACCGCTTACTTAAAACAATCAGTTCTGACATTTAGTCATGATGACACTGATGTACAATTGAATGAATAGAATATTATGAATCACAAGTTCACTTCCAAGACGAAGACGTAAAGTGAATCAATAATTTTTACGCACACAAAGCTAGCCTTCGATGTTTGATCAATAAGGCCTCGCTTCTGGCCAAAATCATCGGGGTTGACTAACTTACACTGGTCTCCCGCTCGCAACGTCTTACATAACTCCAGCCTCTCTAACAAGTTCAATACTGGACCACTCTACTCTTTGAGGTGATGGCAGCTCCCACTGTCCTTTTCGCTTTGTTTGCGTGGTTTCTGATGTTCGGCTATGGCGTCCTGTTTCTTACATTGGTAACTCCTACTCTAGATTACTATCGAGGACCCAAAAAATTTGATCCTGTTTGTACGTAATCATTATTATGAGGCCAGGATATGATCGCCTGGCAGGCGTCCTGGTATCGGTTACTGTGAACTAAACCTGGGAAAACAGTAAGTTGACCATGTATGGTGGTGTTTTTGAATTCACCTGCTCTCGCGATGGTCTTCTAACGTCATTGATTGATAAACACATCATGACAACAGGTCACCAAGTTGACCCATTAAACTCATTCAAGATATTGTTGCGCAATCGAAACTCCGAAGTAACTGACCTATTCCAAACCTACCAGCAGACGTTGTGCGTACAAAAGTGGTTGAGACAACTGATCGGATTGCTATAGCCTTGATTGCATAATACTCTGTTTGTAGGCTTATCTAGTCCCTGTTTGTCCTTATCTATATGATGTACATAACTGACATGTTTCACGTTTGCGACTGATGAGAGTAAATGAAATGTTAACATATCGCAACATATATTCTTCCCGTTCTAATGACACGGTTAAGGGGAACTGTGTTTCAAAGTATCGCCTCATGCCAAGTTAGCCGACTGGCTAAACCAGTTTCATCGCGTGATTTTCGTTTGTCTGTAGCCGTCGTGGCCATACTTCACAACCAGTCTGGCCTGTTATGTAAACTCTGTTGATTGGCAAACTGTGCGCCTGTATTTATCGGGATCTCAGCTAGTCCGATTGATGGTTCCGATGCGCAGAGGTCTACAGGCGATATCATCGCTTGTCGTAAAACTAGATCGTGGTGTATCAGGCGGTTGGGTGGTCTCAGTGATTCAGCGGATAGCTAGAGAAGCACGAATCATATCAGATAGAAACCTGAAGCGACCGGCTGTCGGCATTTTCACGCTGGAGCTTGTCTGAGTATACGGAACGGAAGGGGACAACCGCGACGGCTTCGATTTCGAGCGGACACGTACTGTACACATTGTGTTATGGTCCGGCTGACCTGCTCACATCGGTGCGTCCGCGCTATGTGAACAACCCGACAGTTCGCTCTCTTCCTTGAGAGGCACCTTGTTTGTCTGACTCAGCAATGTGGCACAAACAGCCCATCAGGCGCATAGTCATCAAAGCGACCAGGCTGCTCAAGTCAGTGTTGGTTAGGCACAAGGTCGATGGTGGTCGGCTTCGTCTTGTATCACCCGAAAGTATGTCTGCTGTGCATCTTGAACCAATGGCTGCGTCAGGCCGGCTGAACAGACCGATGCGAGCAAACCTGCGCATGTGCAGGCCGCGACTCCACTTGGCGTATCGATTAGCTTCAACACCAATTGCCTCGCGCAAACGGCTGTTCATAGTCACATTATTTCTCGTGCTATTGGAAATGGGGATTCTGCCTGCCAGTATGCCCTACGTTTAGTAGAAACAGAATTGTTTGGACCAGGAGCGAAGTAGAAGTTTTAGAAATTTTCTCATCTACAACGGGCTTGTCCGCGAGCTAAACTGATTGGGCTGAGTAGGCGTGTCAACACTGTTAACTGTTTAGGTTGGTGTGAATATTCACACTTTAATCACTATACCTCTTTACTTACTGACCTATCGGTAGTATCTGAAGAAAATGTCTGAATTATCTGTCATTCATATACTCATCAATAATCCTATCTGCATCAGTTTTACGATGGAGAGTTTGTCGGATGGTTGCAGTCACTCCCAATCGTGTTCACAATGTTTCATTTGGAAATATGACTATCAGCGTATAAATACTTCCCTCTTCACGCTCTCATTTTGTCTGCAACGCGTGCACCAGTGTACCAGTGCTAGGCCTATAATCTGACGCTTGATCGATCGCTTGTTATTCCGCACCATCTGTCAGACGTCGCCTCAACTTGGAGTGGTTTGAAACGAGGTCTAGACATGAATGCGCGTGCACGTACACGCACATAACCGGACGCGCGTATCGCTGTCGGTCCCGTGACCCAAAGCCAGTTTGCCACTTTCGCCTGTCGCTTGTTCCTTCTGTCGATTCATTCTGATCGAACCACGTACTTCGCTTTGGTTTGCTTTAGTTAAACGATTTGCACGATTGACGCATTTCCCACTACACTTAGCTCGAAGTAACACCTTCAACAAATTTATCGAAATGACTAGAATACAGTGGTAACATGGCAACTAGCTGGTACTAGCGTTGCTCATTCCTGCCCTTATGCGCTTATGCTACGCGTGACATCGATGAGTACTGTAACGTGGTAAGCACATGTACCGTACGTAAGTACCGTCATGGTTCTCGCAAGACAGATGTAAAACGACTACTTTTGTGCAAGAAATACCATGGGCCAGTGTTAGGAACCGGAATAGCTGCCAATTGTTCAGTCAGAAAATGACTGAGACGAACTTCGGAAAAAACAGAGTACATACATAAATATGAAACGTCGCCGAGTGAAAACTATGACTTTTTTTGTAGTGAATTCGGATTGACCGCATCTGCAATTTTACTCAGGCGCTTTGTTGTGTCGACTAAAAAGGTGACGGTTTACAGTATGGTATCTTTCAAAATTCCCAGAAAACGTTTGTCAATTCGGTTTTTACTCATCAGTTGTATTCAACGAAATGATTAGGCTCACGAATTTCAAGTATTATAGATACATATCTACAAAGAGAAGAATCAAGTACTTATGTAATTAATCAGTAGCTTGTTACTAAGAATCCGTCTTTCAATTTATGAAGAAGTAACTGAACGTTACCTTGCAATAAGCTCATGACAATACGTCGACTTGAAGAACTGAAAACTACCTTGGATCATCAGGGTTACTGATGACAAAAACGGATGTCTACGTTGACACCCACCGACGTTATTTTACTCACACTAACAAACGATAATGCTTTTTACAAAAATAACTATAGTCGACTTATTAGTGCTTCTCAGTTGCAACAAATTTTGCTTATTTTAGAGCTCAGTTAAATCTACCGAAATTATTCGAATTGCTCTTTTTATCGTCAAAATATCACGGTAGCATTAATGACCGCAAACGATGCAAAATGCGGTACAGTTGCAAATGTCGATTTAAATATTTTTTTTCAATTTATCAAACCACAATAAACGATTTTATATAGACTTTATCAAAAGGTTTGTATGGAAACTGTAAGTTTTATGATTAATGGATGTTACGATGGAATTCTTGCATTTCAGCTTAACCCTAAAACATGTCGGTCTCTTCACTGATGAAATTGCATACAGTCCCCGTCTTTCGCAAGACTTCGCTTGAATTTTTAAAATAAGCTCCCCGAAACTTTATATATATGATGGCTCTCCGCGACATCTGTTAAACGGATGACATTCACGTGTTCTGACATTGTCGTTGCAGTATTCAAACTAACATCTTTAAGCTGACCCAAGGTTTTCTACTGGTATGTCCTGCATCTTCAGAGTAGTCTAAACGAAGCCAGTAGCAATAATGTACTGGAGCATAAAGAAGAAACGGTACTATCATCTTAGAGCCCTAACACTGTGAGAGGGTCCACACTAGCAGGCCTTCCAACTGAGTTGCATCAGCGAGCTTCCATGGAACACGGAGGCCTGTACATAATGGATCGGTCGAGATTGCATATATGGCCTAGAGAGATCATACAATGTTTCCTATGAATCTTTTTCGCTGACTAACACCACCACGCGCACGTTGTTTAATGTGGATGACTTAAAGCACTTGTGACGGTGGAATTCACTCTCTTAACCCTTTAACATTAAGCAGGTCTGTGGATGTTTATCTCTTACTCTTATTCTCCTCGGACTGGGGGAATACGAAACGGAGTGATTCTGACCAACTTTCTCGTTCATTTGTCCTGTCAGCCATCCAGGGTTCTGCCGGGCTTTTGTCAGGTAGGTATGGTGAAACTGACCACAATCTACTCTGGCTTGAAGCGATATTTTGTTTGAACGGTTTCGTAATTCAATCTCATGACTGGTGAGCCATATTGTTTTGACGAGAATACTCGAAGCAAAAATCCCAGTATATGTTTTT
>LOND01004886.1:12213-24846 GCA_014220965.1 Paragonimus kellicotti
GGTGCGTTGACCACACTTTCACCTTGCGACAGTTCTTGTAACATCGGCACCCCTATAGGCAGCCGACGGTCTTGGTCTTTTTGGATCTGAAAGGCTGCTTTCGATTCAGTTGCTCGTAACGTTCTCTGGAACTGTCTTCTTCGCAAGGGAGTACCAGGGAAATACGTGAATCTGTTGAGATCACTGTATGCTCACTCTGCAAGCAGGGTGAGGGTTTATGGGCAGCTGTCTCGGGAGTTCATCACTTCTAGTGGTGTTCGTCAAGGGTGTCCGATTTCCCCTTTCCTGTTCAATTTTGTCATGGACGACATTTTGGAGGATGCGCTTAAGGAGTCCAGTGGACTTGGTGTTGAGCTTCTTCCTGGAGCTAGGTTGACCGATCTGGAGTACGCGGACGACATTGTCTTACTTAGCCCCTCTGCCGAAGACATGCAGACCATGAACAAGGTGAATGACCGGGCTGGTTTGTATGGAATGCGCTTCGCACCTTCAAAGTGCAAAGTGTTACTTCAAGACTGGGGCATTTCCACTCCTACTTTCTTTATTGCAGGTAATCCGCTTGAGACTGTGGACAGTTTCACCTACTTGGGTAGCATTATCTCGTCAGCTTGTAATATTGCTGATGAGATATCAACGAGGATAGCAAAGGCACGAGTTGCCTTTGCCAACCTGCGTCATCTGTGGCGTCGGAAAGACGTTCGATTGTCGCTGAAAGGAAGAGTATATAATGCTTGTGTGCGTTCTGTTTTGCTCTATGGTTCGGAGACGTGGCCTGTTCGCAAGGAAGATATCAACAAGCTTGCTGTATTTGACCATCGTTGTCTCGCCAGTTAGCCCACATTAAGTGGACTGATCGCGTGAGCAATACGGCAGTTCGCCGGCGCGTATTCCGGAACGCTCGGGATGCGCGATCGATCGGTCAACTACTCACGTTGCACAGCCTGCGATGGTTAGGTCACGTACTCCGTATGCCAGCTGAGCGTTTACCGTACCGGGCATTATATACTGAGACCACCAACAGTTGGGTGAAACCACGTGGTGGTCAAGCGACAACGTGGTCACGAAATATGAGAACCCTGACTGCTCCACTGAGTAAAGTGGGTAGGTGTCGCCTGCCTGGATGGGGTCCTCGTGATCACTCAAACCGCTGGTTGGAGACGCTATCCGAGATGGCGGCGTGTCGCAGTCAATGGCGTACCTGCATCCATACCATTTCTAGTTCTTTTGCTTAGACTTCTATTAATTTTCAACCTTCTTAGTAACGTTTTCTTCTAGGATATTCCACGTCACTGTTGAGGTGAGCGGCAGCCCGAGCCACAGTACCTTTTGGTCAGGCTCATGGCTGATATGATGATGATGATGATGATGATGATGATGATGATGATGATGAGCTGTCTGTGTGGTGTATAGACTTCTCTCGACTACGCAAGCCAAGGGTAAATTTCAGGGGAAGACGTGAGTCACCCACTTAAACGAATACAATGATTCACCGGACTTCTCGAATGGTTCAACTCCACTGAAGGAACACAAGAAATTTTGTCAACGACCACTGGCGAACGGAGAAAGATGCGAGAACAGCTCGTAAGTATGGTCTGTCTTGGTCTTGTTTTATCTTGAATCGACTTCATCCAATTCGTTTTTCCCTAGGGGAGCCTTCGGACCACGGTCCAATTTCGCCCAAATCTGGGCTATTAAGGATTCTGGATGGTTGGTTTTCATCCAAAGGGCGTACGAAGTATTAGTGGTCAATAGCTTACGATGGAACGTGAGTTGACGCAACGCTTCGCTATCTCGTAGGCTAGACTTCCGAATCTAAGACTGCGTGAGCATCCCAAAACCAATCCCTTCATCAGCCAGAGCGACTGGGAGACACAAAGTTCATTAACTAATCTACGATTTCGCTCCTTCTTGCACATGCTACTTTGCTGAAGTGCCCGCAGCCGGACTAGCTACATCAAGATACACTACTGCACCAACCATGTCACGTTCATCATTCCTTACTCCACATTTGTTCAGTTTTCTTACACTAGGTTCTTTTCACGCCTATTCGGTGAATCTGCGGCCTCGACGTCAGCAGAAGCTGGCATCGAGATTGCGATCAGCGTTGGCGCAGAGTCTGCTTTGGTTGACTGGATCCTAGTTAACAGTCGACTTTGAAACGTTGAGTTAGAAGGTATGGGTCAAATCGCGACCGGCGTTAGGAAAAGCTGTTATTTTTATCAACGCATTACACTGACTGGTCTTCACACAGTCCAGTGGGTTCCGCTAGTTACTAGCAATCCGTTTACATAGAGTAAGTGGATGTGGTAGTTCCGGCTAGATACTTAAACACACAGGTGAGCGGACCAATAGCAGACGAACATTAGGTGGCGAACGGTCAGTGGCCGCTTGCCGCGTTGACAACGTTGTCACGGCTTAGTGCAAACTGCAACCTTCTTCTTGGACAACACAAAACTTCTGTCTTTTGAACGCTGAATCGTCGTCCAGCGATTGTCATCGTCCAATCTACCGTGAACTCAGATGGATCACGTCACCGCCAGCTGTGGTTGGCGGGGCTAAGTGATAGACGGTAAATAAACCTGGTGCGCTTGTTTAGACTTTAACTACACGATATACATATGAATGAACATGTCAAAGGAGAAACACCGAAAGTTTTTAGAGTTCAAACAACCAAAACCCTAAAAACTCTCAGAAAAAAAATCGCCAAAGGAAGAACAAGCTAAGTACCTTAAAACTATTGAGGGGTCAATGTCAGGATAATGTGGACTACAAAGATCAAGTACCGTTGAGACCAATCATCGTATCTAGGATGGCCCCAAACTACCAATAACAGGGGTATCTCTTTTACATCCTCCGACTATGCCTACCTCAGAATAATCATGACGCGCACAATTCAGCCGATTTCTTGAAGTCGCAAGAAGACGATGCACTGGTTTCTTTCGATGTTACATCACTTTTCACTAACATACCGAAGAAACTTGCGATAGAAAGTTTGAAGCTCCTGATAAGTGAGGATGACAGAGGGATGAATCTTGCTCCAAAAAGATTTAATTCTGTCAGTGGAGCTTCGCATAGAAACGTACGTATAACTTGACAGCAGAAGCTACCTGTAGAAGAAAGGCATACCAGTGGGACTGCACCAACGGAATTGCTTGCAGATGCTGTAATGAAACTAGTGTTAATCTGAATCCTTCTGGATATTCAAATCTAAAACGTGGCTTCGCTATGCGGGTGGGACGTTCGTTATTTTGATTTGGATTCAGCTTGATCAGTTCCACTGTTGCCTGAATACCATAGCAGATGGAATAACCTTTACATGCGAAGAGGGAAGAAGTCCACACCTACTGTTACCCGATGTGTCGGTTATAAGACTTTATGGCCAATCTAAAACTATTGTCTATCGCAAAACCGATAGCAACTGACGTCATTCTCAAGTTCAACAGCAACCATCCAGCCCGTCACTTTAAAATCTGTAAGCAAAAAGGGTCTCAATGTGCACAAAGTCACTGTAGCTCAGCCGAACTTAGAAAACAAGAACGAGGATATCTGTCCAAATTGCTCATCTGCAAAGGGGACCCTAGTAATTCCACAGAGGTAATTATCGACGGCCCACAAGGGCTGAACATGCCGGACACAAAACGCGGATGACAACGCCACATATTCACGGCACATCTGAAGCAGCACAAAGAATGCTCCCATCCACTAGGACATCCAAATATCACACAAGCCGAACATAACATTTCGTCCAGAGAACACCATCATAGTCATCATCATATACAGCAATACATCAGTGGTTCACACTGATGCTTAACTGCCACATGTGTGTGGGCTGAGATACTGCCAGGACGCCCAGACCTAGACAGAACGATTAGGGTTCTCAACCAAAGCCTTTGGCTCAAAAGCCTGTACCGCAAGGCAGCGGTTGGGTGGCAATGTACCAGAACTGGTACTTTTTCCGGAAAAAGATGCCAACCTTCTTCCAACCCCCAACCTGGAGGACCAGGAGACTGGTTTGTCAGACCTCTACCCATTGGCCTGCCTGGTATGAGTGACTCTATCGGTGTGGTGACCACACCGTCCAGTTTAGCCCAATAGGTCATCGAGATGCGCAAGCCGTCACACCACGTCAAGGTCCAGTCTCGTTGTGACAGCCGTGTGGAACCATGTGAACAAATCTACGTAGTCAGCGCGATTCTGTATCTCGAGTGTGGTCAATAATGTGCGAGAAAAAGCTGCGAACACGCAAGCATGAACAGAAATCAGCGTTGCCACGAGCCAAACATAGATCATAACTGTGGCACCACTGCGCAGAGATACCTCACGACGTCAACACGAACCACACGAAAGTAGTCGAACGAGCAAACATGAAAAGGGAAAAGCTTGTGCTAGAAGCGCTCTATTCGTGGAATTCACTTAAATGACGCGTGAAAAGAGACAACCACTACGTCAACATCGTTGACACGGAGAAAAGTGAAAACAAACCGGGGAGAAAGCGAACACGATGAGTGGCAGAACAATCTTGTTCCGAGAACATTTACTTGCTTGATAACGCATCCTAATAGTGATTTGAAACGCGACAATAAACCGTTCATTTTTTGGTGTACCTCTTTTAATTATATGTACATGAATGTAATAATTAGAGGAGGCACACAGCGAGTAGTGAGCGAATCATTGTGACGTTTCTAATCCATACGGAAACCTGTTATCATCATCTTTACGTTACTCAACATCTTCTACAGGAGTCAAGGTGGAAACGTTCATAACCATTACGTGGCGGAAGAAAATTTTTCTATTAAAGCTATATTGTGGCACTATGCGTGTAGCCTTACTGGACTAAGTACTTCAACCTAGGTACAGCCAGTTTCTGACTAGAAAAAGGTAGGACAATTCACAGACTGAAGCATTATGGGAATAGATCTCAACGAGTGAACACACGGAACACACCAACAAATTTAACCGGAAACATAGCAAACCATTTTAGACAACAGTCGCTCGTCTGCAAATAGTATGGGGTTTGGGGAGGATAACTGTACTGTCGTAACTTACCGGAGGTGAGGAGGAACTGCGTAGGCGTTTGAACTGAAAAACACCACACAAAATTCAAAAAGCGGTCAACAGGGAGAAGCAAAAGAAGATAGTCGTAAAAATCCTGTGAAATTAACATTAAGGTTATACTATAAGTTGAGTTGCTACAATGTGTGGACGATGTATTTGAATATTGCTAGGTAACAACTGAAGAAACCCGTTCGAACTGTCATACAATTTAACATCCATTCTATCAGTGATAACTCCTGTCCAGGATGTTATAAACTGTGCAAGGAGCGGTTAACAGAAAGGTCATCTCGAATTTTAGTTCCCGGAAATGTCTCCATCATCCTATGCTCATGATTTACCAGATCGCCAGTGTCTAGTGTAAAAACGACTAAAAAAGAAGGGACCTGAAAACAATGTGGCACCCCATTTGAGATGCTTAAGATCAGCAATAAACCATAAATGTTCAGTTTTGTCAACCACGTCAATTATCTGCCGCGATGTCATAATACGGCCTACAACACAAACGACGGTAGCCGACTGTTTGGTGGAGTTCAATGCTCATCAGGCAAATCGCCCATCCGTTAAAAATCACAACGTGTAGTTTCTCATTAGAAAATGGGGATAATGTTTGCTAGACTCCCGTCATTCAAACCGAATTCGCAAACCCATAATTTCTGAAGTAATCCTGCCGACTTCTTGAGAAATGTTGAAGAAAGTTCAACGGCATCCGATGCCTTATGGCGTTGTAAAAACCTGGGATACGAGGCATCTGGCTCGGTTAAACCAGAAACATCTGTCAAGTAAAACTGAAGATGCCTTGATTATTTGTTGAGAAGCCGTATTGTAAGTAGAAAAACAGTACACCAAACAATACTTCATTGACTGAGCACCGATACGCAGCAGGCGATGCAATATACAATCTCGGTGGTAGGAATGTTTAACGTATGATGGTTTCCATGCAGGCTATGCGATGTGATTGCATCGTGTAGGATCGAAGCGCACGTCAGCATAGCACTCCCGACCAATGCAGTAAATAGGAAGTGAGGTCTGAAAAGTCAAGAGAAACAGCAACTGAAGTCAGTAGAACTGGTGATCAGCACGTCGTTACAATCTAGGGATAGATGCATTAATCCGTCTTGCATAGTGCCCCACTTTCGTTTTCAGTGGCCCGGAGCAGATGAAAGGCTTTCCTGAGTTTCTGACTGCAACAGCGCAAACCTCCAGAACAAGCGTCCTATCAGCCGTCCTTTGCGTACCGCCGAGCAACTGCTAGCCGGAATATTTCGAAGACACCGAGAGATTCGGATGAGACCACAACATCCCAGTGAACAGTAGTTCGACAAACATACGAGGTACCATCATACCTACGCATTATAAATCAAATGTGTCTAACGAACATTAGTGCCATCTGGTGGATAGCCACTAGGTTCACATTTCGAAACCACGCAGTGGATAATGAGAATCAGAGACTCGAAGGTGAAGGGCCAGGTTTACTGAGATAGCCCCACCAATATGGGCTTTCTATTCTACGAAGAAAATAAGAGGATTAACAAAAGATACTTAGAAGGGGAAACAGGAAAAAGGTCGTAGTAGCATACTATCCTCTGTCCGTCCTGCAGGATACAGCCGACAGAGCGACCTGATTTATCTGGCGCGACAGTATATGTGGTATGGGAACCAGATTCTAGCTAGACTAGCACAAATCTATGTGAGCTGGAATACAGCCAGGGCGTCCGCGTCTATACAAGAGAACAAGAAGGATTCCTAAAAGGTGTGTTTTAAGAGCCCGTGTTGCAGGGTAGGAAACGGAGAACTACAACTTTTTTATGATGAAGGAGACGGTTTAAATATTACCCAAAACCCGTGATTCAAAGGGCTGCAATTCGTCACTCTATCATTGATTGTTCAGCTCGGCGTAAACAGCGTCGGTCACAATACCCTGTTAAACCAAAGCACTATCGAGATGCAATCTCTCGCCGAATCAGGGCATCATTTCTGTAGTGAGGCACAGTCCTGTTTGTAGGCGACAATGGATTGCACATAAAAGCAATTGAGCAGCAAGTGAAGATAAGATAGTATTTAGGACAGTTTCCTTATAGTTTCTACTGTCTTGATTCGTCAAACATCCACAAGTTCCATAAAGATATGCAAAAAGAGAACATTCGCGTCCTTCACTTCGACTGTCAGTCATCCCTGTAAACTCACTGGGTAGAGGCTAGTTAAGTCACGAGGTCCGTACCTCGGGGGATGAATGGAAAAAATAAGGCTCCAGAGTCTACTTCAGTAAACATCTGCCATGCTATCAGCTGGCCACCTCTTAGCTCATATCAGTGAGCTGTAAATCTGAACGAGTGTCTGAAATGGAAAACTAATCGTACTACGTCCATGAGTAAGATGACGCAACGGAAAATAGCATTAGTTGTATATGACTCAACCATATAACTTTAAAGGTTATCAGAACCTTTGAGCGACCTTAAATGATTCTTGCTACCGAAAATCAGTCACTTTACATCTACAGTGTGCAAATACAAGTAGCATTATACCGGGTACACGCATTCAAACGGGCTTGAAGTTAGTTGTGGAACTTAAAGTTTAGCCAACATCGTCGGTACCAAACATACGCACACATATACTCCATCTTGCGCATGACAAAGCGATGCTATAACTTGGGCTGTTTTTCGTAACAGTGACGATGATAAGCACGAAATAAGGAGTATAAAAGCTGATGGAGAAAACAAGGTGGACTGGGTAGACAACTGCCTGTAACAGATTACCATGACCATTCGATTCTAATCAACACAATCGGCAATTTGTGACGGGGTAACATGTACTATATCGCAGGACCGTCAAAGAGCTTATGTGGCGCCTTATGGTAGAACCAGACGCCAACCGTGAATCCACCACTTTCTGGTTCTACTACCGTTCGTTGTCCGCAACTGCTCATTTGCCGGGAATACCCCGATTACAGTTAATCTTCATGTGGAAGGTCGTTCCGCGCGCCCGCTGGCCTTGAGCTGACCCACTTGTTTACTCAGGTACCGGCTGCAGGAATACACCTAGTAGGAAGAGGTAGTAATAAGGCAATAGTGGAAATGTTGCAGGCGAAATCTAAAAAAATCGTGGGAATGGGCTGGTATGGTAGTGTACCTTGACTGCAGGCCGGAGTTTCGGCAGTTTAGCTAATTGATGAATGAGGGTGGGGTAAACTAACATATAGGGTTATGTGTGCAGTGTCCTAGGTCTCCAGACAGTAAAATATGGTTACTTTGAATGCCGTTATCTGCAGCAGTTGGTTAAAGAGCTTGACCTCCAAGACCAGCATTGTGAACCGTGGTTGGCACTATATCAAGAGCCGACGATCCTCTCAGTCTATGCATCTGACGATGATGACCCAGCCGTTTGTGCTGTTCGGTAAACTCCAAATAAGTTTGAAACGTGAACAGTCGGATACTTTAAGAACGGAGATAAATCTACTTGACCAGTGATGTTCATGCCATGTTAAGTTTTTTTTTTGGGCCTGGCACTAGCAGCTGGCTCTCGAATTCTTTGTCATTCGTTTTTTCAAGGTGCTCAGCGAACCTTTCTAGCTTGCTCTCCCTAATGGTTCATGTGCCGTCATTTGCGAGAAGTTTTTGTTGTATCCACGAATCCCATACCAGTTATTAATGGAGCTCGTCTACCGCAACGAGTTGACTATGCGGTTGTCATATTGTGAATGTAGAACACAGGTACGGTTAAGTAGCAGTATTGTATTGTGTCATGGAGGACAAATGTACGGTAGAAACTGTAGGCAACAGTAAGCGGACACGACCATCCTGTAAGACGGCAGACTGTACAATGTCAACACACAAGCGTAAGCGACTTAAAGTCCACATATTCAATGAGGAAGGTCACATGACAACTCCAATCGGGCATAGACAAGTGCAAGGTTTTGAACGCAGTGGTGTACCATGAACGGTGATTCATGTGGAACGAACGGCTACACAGACGCATACACGCTGCCTGAATGCGCATAACCATCAGGACACGACAGTTTTGAAGCAAACTGTTCAAACTCTTCAAATGAACGAAGAATGGTCTTCATGTTAGACGAAACATCTTCACAATAAACAGTCTCCTTTGCAGATGTCATTTGATAGGCGCGCAGTTTACCGCAAGGTCTCATTCGACTGCAGAGGTACGTGCTTGTTGGATCTGTTGAAGTTCGTCTGGTACGTTTGTCGTCTTTTGTCTGGTATGATGCGGAACGATGAATCCGTTGAGCATTGTGTGCTTTTACCTGGGTCGTCAGGATATAAAGAAGCTATAGACATACTCACAAGTCAGTTTGGTCGCCCACATCAGATCGTTCAGTCGGTAACTCAGGAACTGTTTGGTGGTCCTAAGTTAGGTATTTCTGACTTGGATGGCCTCAGGCGTTTAGCCACCCAAATGCGAGCGTGTAGTATCACACTGTCCCAATTGGGTAAGTCAGGGGAGTTGAATGGATCTACTAATTTGATCCGGTTGGTTGAACGATTGCCCAGAGGCCTACAGGAAAGATGGGCTGATCTGGCTGACAACATAATGACTTCTAGAAGGGAGCCCACCTACGCCGATTTATTAACCTTCATTGAGAAAAGAATATCTGTAGCTAGTAGTGAATATGGCCAACTAGTTAGGTTGTCCGATCCGAAGCCCACTACTCCTAGCACTTTGGATGCAACTGACCTCAAAAGGTCCAGATGTCATGCTAACGTGACGGCCACCAGTTTGAATAACCAGCCTGCCCGTTGTTCCCTGTGCAGAGGTGACCACGACCTTACGGACTGTATACACTTCGTCGCTCAGTCGTTAGAACAACGTCGGAACACAGTCAGGCTCAGCAGACGGTGTTTTATTTGTTTGAAGCCCAATCACATGGCCAAGTCATGTAGAGTCCATGTTAAGTGTCTGAGGTCTGGTTGTAATGGGCGTCACCACACTCTGATGCATGATGACATGTCAATCCTTGTGTCCAAGACAAGTGAAGAGGCTGTACAATGTGGTGCAACTTCTACTAGTCCAAAAGGTTTTCTTCTGGGCTTTGTACCTGTTCGGTTAGTGAGCCGAACGTGTTCCATTGAAACGTATGCATTTGTGGACGATGGTTCGGATACCACCTTAGTAGACGAGAGGGTGGCTCGCAAGCTCGGTTTGCCGAGTAATCCCTGTCGAATTTCGATTCGAACTCTGCATGGTACCCGTATGGTGCCGTGTCATCGCGTGGCATTTGAAATCCAGTCTCTGGACAAGACCAATGCCATTTCTGTAGAGTCAGCTTATACTGTTGATAAGTTGCCGGTTGCGCAGGTCGACAGGCCATCCCCGGTGGAGCCGCAACAGTGGGCTCACCTGGCAGGAATTGACTTCACTGGTATCTTAGACAATGGTGTAGGGGTTCTTATTGGGTGTGATGTTCCCGAGGCTCATTGGGTATTGGAACAAAGAATAGGAACCAGAAAGGAACCGTACGCTGTTAGAACAGTCCTTGGGTGGGCTTTAAGCTTCCTGTGGTGGAGCACACCTTCTTTGGATGATTTGCCTGAAGTATATGAGTTGAACGTTCACCCTTTTGGTGCTACTTCTTCACCGTTCTGTGCAAACTTTGCGCTTCAACGGGCGGCTGTTGACCATGGACAGGATTTTATGGCCTCAACAGTATTAGCTATAAAGGAGAATTTCTATGTGGATGACTGTTTATCATCGGTCGAAACGGTTGAGGAAGCTGTATCAGTTGTGGACGAACTCCGCGCCCTGCTACAAAAGGGTGGGTTTCGTCTTACTAAGTGGACATCTAACAGTGCCGAGGTTGTTGAGCACATACCTTTGGAGGATAGACTGCACAAAACAGTCAACTTGGACCTAGAGGGTTTTGATTATCAGAGAGCCTTGGGTGTGACGTGGGAAGTGGTAAGTGATTGCTTCCAATTCCAAGTGCACCTTACAGATACGTCGTATACTAGAAGGGGTATATTGAAATGTGTTGCTTCCTTATATGACCCATTGGGAGTAGTTGCCCCAATGCTACTTCCAGCTCGTAAGTTGCTGCAAGACCTTTGTGGTCGGGGTCTTGGTTGGGATAGTTTGATAGAGGAGACCGATCGTCTAATCTGGGAGAATTGGATAACAAATATCCAAACTGTTAGATCAATTAGAGTGCCTCGTTGTGTTTCTCCCAATATATCCACTGCCATTAGAATAGAATTGCACTTGTTTTGTGACGCATCTGAGGTAGGATACGGTGCAGTTAGTTATATTAGGCTGACAGCATCCAGCGGTTCGGTTAAGTGTTGTTTCGTTCTAGGCAAATCAAGAGTGGCCCCTCGTAAGATAGTAACCATCCCAAGGCTCGAACTCACGGCGGCCGTCCTCGCAGCAAGACTAATGAGGCTCCTTGTGGACGAACTGAGAATGCGTATCGACCGCGTAGTTCTGTGGACGGACTCAATGATAGTACTGCAGTATATTCGCAATACATCGTCGCGCTTTGCAATATTCGTTGCAAACCGAGTGAGAGTAATACGTGAGTATACCACTGTATCACAGTGGAGACATGTGCCATCTGAAATGAACCCAGCCGACGTAGCATCGAGAGGAGCTTCACATTCAGCTTCACATGAGATGGACCATTGGCTTCAGGGACCGGAGTTTCTAGTGCTTTCAGAAAACAGCTGGCCAAAGTTATCATTTTCCACTGCAGTGGCAGACGATAACTGCGAAGTTAGGCGTGTTTTGACTGCTGAGACTGTGCATGCAGTGAATCCCATTTTGGAACGTCTAGTACCACGATACTCCACTTGGTTAAAATTAGTTAAGGCAGTAGCATGGCTCTCTCGCTTCGTTGAGTTCGTTTGCTCACCAAAGTCCGGAAGCCAAAGAGATCCGGTGGAATCAGGGCCGTTACGTGTGTTCGAACTGGAACGAGCAACCAGTAAGTTGGTCATGCTTGTTCAGAAAAAATGTTTTTCAGATGACCTGAAATATTTCAACGCTAACTCCACTGACAGGAGACGTATAAGCCGTCTGTCTCGGTTGCGACCAGTACTAATAGACGGTTTGTTATGCCTTGGGGGAAGAGCAAGTGGTGGGTTGACCAAAACGATATAAAACCTGTTATTTTACCGTCGCACGGCACAGTCACAGAACTCATAGTTAAACATTACCACGAGGTGGAAGGTCACATGGGTGCCACACATGTACTTGCGTCCATTCGGACGAAATTTTGGTTGTTAAAGGGGATGGCGACTGTCAGGCGCGTGATTAATAAGTGCTACAGATGCAAATTACTTTTTTCGAAACCGTGTGAGCAGCTAATGGCTCCATTACCAATAAAGAGTGACTGCTGACGGGTATCCATTCCGGTATACTGGAGTGGACTACTTTGGTCCGTTCAAAGTGAAGATAGGTAGAAGCGAACACAAGCGCTACGGCTGTGTTTTACTTGTTTTCAGACTCGTGCTATCCATTTGGAGGTTGCCCACTCACTGTCAACTGATTCGTTCATGATGGCACTTATTAGATTTGTGGGCAGACGAGGTGCTCCGGATGCCATATTTAGCCTGTTTGACAATGTGTATA
>LOND01004887.1:22784-41840 GCA_014220965.1 Paragonimus kellicotti
GACAATACAACACGGCTTTTTATCTATCAGCATACACATGAACACCGTAGATAGCCGGACCGGCGAGAAGTGCCCGCAAATATAGACGGATCACGATAGCTCAGTCCTTTAAGCTAATGAATAAACAGGACAATTCACTACTCTTTTAGAGCAGGTCAATTTGAAAAAATTGGGTTAATATACACCCGAAAATAATAAAAACTGTTGTTGAACCGCATTGTTACACAACATTGAATACCAATTTGAAATCATACTCTACGTGTCAAAATGATTATAACTGTAGCCTCGAAATCGAACTATGCATGGTGCGGTGTGAACTGTGAACGAACACGAGTATCCTATGTCAGGAATCGCAGCTTTAGTCGACACATTACTATTCCTTTCACCAGGTCGTAATATCTCGACTATGGAAGTGCTGCTCAGCTAATTTAAGTGCAATGCATAACTTGCCAGCGAAGTTCGTTTAAGCAACTTTTTCACTTAACATTTCCAACTCAAAGGCGAAAACAGTCCACAATTTGCTTAGGCGTCTTGAATGAATGGCTAAAACGTTTTTGGAAAATATTTCGTTGTAGTTTCCCTAATGCAGATGGAGATAAAATCGCTGTATGCTTTATTTAACACTTCACTGTGAAAGAAGCATATTTAAACTGCTTTTATACGACTGGCTAAATTAAAACTACTTAGTAATGTCGAGCAGACATTTACTGTTTCTTCAGTGAAATCATATGTGTAAGTTATGTGATGTGTACGCCTATTTGCCAATTCTGAAATGGAAGCTAGGTTTAGAAAAGAAATGTACTCCTCTTACCGATTTCCAACAGTCAATTTCTGGGAAGCATAATCCGAAAACAACTTTTAGTTTTCAATTGTTCTAGTGTCTTACTTATATTTTCCAAATTGCAGTTTCGTATTTTCATTTCCAAATGTACTATTGCTCATAAAGCTTTTATCTCGCATTTGCTTTCTGTGCCAATTAAACAATTGCGATGTGAGTTGCTTTGTCGATCCCAGACACAAGTAAATTCTGTCTTTTTACTGGGCGGTAAGTTTGTCAACGGGAATGACCTAGTGATGGCATCTTTCTGACTAATTTGAGTAAAATAACTTTAACCAGGAACTTCTATCACGACTAACCAAACTTTAGTATTCCGTAAGTGTAACTGACAGGTTTGAACTAATGCAACCGGTATCCAAACTCACCCAAAATGTGAAACTTTGCGGTAATTCAAAACGTAAATACAAATCGATCCTAAGAGCTTACATATCTGCACTGAAACCCACTTTGTAGTTACGGCATCTTTCTGAAGTCCGCTTGCATACTGTTTCTGCTTATATGATTAAATAGCGTTGGTTTTCGGAAAGGACATCAAATTGTACTAATGAAATAATCTTATTTCAGTTAACGGTTGGAAAAAGGTTACCTCGTATTTGGCAATATGTGACATTAATGTGATCTGTGGACTTCAAGGTGGTAGTGTATTGATTCCTATTAGATGAGGCGAGTTTCAACTAAAAGTCCATGAACAAAATGACCAGAAAGTTGTTTTTTAAAGTAGATAACGCAGTTAATAAATTGCTCTTACAATAGATGCAAAATTCACTTAACGACTTGATAAAAAGTGCACATTTCTTTGAATCGATTGGAAAAAGTCGTGAATAAAAGGATGGTAACATGGAACATGTGGATAGTGGAAAATTACAAATTAGTCTTATGGTTTATCAACTGCACATTCTAGGCTTTTTGCAGCCGACCCGTTGTTATTATTAAAACTTCATTGAAAACCAGAATTCCGTCGGCTACGAGGATAGGGGAATGTGCATTATTTGTTTTATAAGACTAAGCGGAACAACGGTAAGTAAATGTGATCATTCCCTTATAAAGCGTGGTATTTCACTTTCAGATAATAACAGTTTTCCGAACAGTCGGCTATAAGATGTATAAACGACGGTGACAATTAACTCTGCCTGTCATTACGATCTTGTAAGAGAACTCTTAGGAAAATTGATTGCTGTTCATTGTTAGTTTGCAGCATACTCAATTTCCACAGTTGCTCAGTTTTCTGAATGAGTAAAACATTTTTGGAGCATCCGCTTTTCATCAGCCGACCAGCGTTTGTAGCCTAAGTGAAAACGCGATAGATCCTCGCTGTTGAAGCGCAAATTATCTAGGGGCGATTAACTACACACTCCAAACTGAAACTGCCTGCCATCTGTGAAATTTTGGTAATCAGCCATCTCCATCAGCCGACGATCTACAATAAATTAGCTTCGTCCCAAGTCCTCAACGAAACAGAAGAAGAAATTTTTGCGGAAACAAATCAGACGCCCTTGTATGCTGTAATTTGTCCAGAGTTTACTGTAAAATATACAGACACCTTTGAAAAGACTCGGGCTGATTTATTCCCCAGTTGGGCTAGGTGCGACACAATTCCGGGAAAATTCAGAAGTACACGATTTTTAAATGCATTCTGTAACTGACATGGTTAGAATCCCCAAAAGTTCATCGATAATAATGGTCTTGAAAGAACAAACTGTGTGATCTCTAAATAGCTGAACAGTCGACAGGTCTTTGAGGAGCTGATCATACACAAGCGGTTGCACCTTCAAGATCCATCAGATTCACAAGGTAGCAATTAATTACATTCGACCGCTACGAAAAGTGTTTTCAATAAATCTATACCTTTGTGAGTGCGGAACACAACTCACACTCAAAAAGGTTTCGAACGCCAATCATTTGTTTTGATAACATGAGCTGTAGCCCCTCCAAGAACTGTGACACTATCTGCGGCACTTTCTTCATATGTCCTGAATAATACCTCGTTTTCTACTGAAAACTTAAGACATCCGCGAGGAGAAATGCACTTCATTCACCGCGATGGATAACGTAAAGTAAATGCAGCAGATACAGGTACTAGCATACCTAAGGTAATAACACTAGACTAGCGTTTATTGGCACGTCGATCAACAGTTGTACTCGAATTGCTCAAGAGTGGTTTTTGGTGCCAGCTGACAAGAGCATCCGATAAAGTGATTTTAAGAATTTCGTAAACAGTTGGGTTTTTCTGATATAACCCTAGGAGAACATAAAAGATTGAAAACCTCTGGCACCAGGTACGTTCTTCTGGTGCGTGTGCTGCCAGTTACCTTTCAAGCTATGACTGGTTTTAAGAAGCTATTTGTATTGCAAAAACTGGTTCACCATAGAAGTGTCAAGTTACTTAGTATATGTCATGAGTGAGCCGAAGACGCACGACTGCAGTCATCGTCTAACGCTCAAGGAATTGATAAACACAGGTGCAGAATCATTACTGTCCACGACGTGTCTGACTCAGAAAGTTCTGATGTAGCCGTCCAGGCAATGCACAATCTGGATCAGTGGAGATTCTCAGCATTACTCACTACTGTCTATGCTTGGATAATCATTGACGTGAATCGTCTGACCCAGCAAGTGTACCGGGCATTGGTCAGTGCCCCTCCACTTCTGTGAATAACTTTCTTAACCGAAGAAATGACGAAACATGAGCATGCAACTTGGCTCACAGCCCGCTCACATTTGCCTGTTGGGATCGCGTAATATTCCGACAAATAAAAAAAACATCAAATATCACACAGATAATTGTTTATTTTTACAAAACTCTGTACAGTTGCTCCAATATTGCCCCAGATGACCTTCAGGCGAATGCCACATGCAATCCAGAGGTACAAAGGAACCCGACTGGCCACCGCTCTAACAAGGGATAGTGGCCTTAAAGCTCATTACGGCATACCGACTCAGCCCTTCTCACGCGATGAATAGCTCCAAGAAGACTCATCTCCTAAGCTTACTTACTGGTCTTACAATAGCCCGGCTTCGTCCATTAACAAAATGGACGAGCTCCCTGACATCTGCTCACAGTGACACCCAGTTATACTAGGTATCGGAGAGTCTTGGTGTGAGAAGGAAGTGCGGGACAGTGAACTGTCCATGTGCTTTGCAATGAGAGAGGAATTAGAGAAGAAGGTGACGCAGCACTTTATTTGGGACTGCACACCATATGGTGCCACTGACTCTTCCGAACTCATCCTAGAGGGTGTTGTGCGTCACTCGATACTTCATTCGGTTGGCATGATTTGCGAATCTCCCTCTACACGCAGAGATGCCGATACGATTTTGCACAACGCTCAGCGTAGAATATAATCTTTAGATTACACTCAGACATTATTGATGGGAGATTTTGATCACCGGAGATAGATTCTACGAATTATTTGATTGATACCTCAGCCTTTTTCCGCCGGAGGTTGCTTCTGAGCAGCGACAGAAGCTGGGCCATTCCAGTGTGTCCAAACTATGCAAGGTGGTGAGTTAGTCAAAACCATCTTGTCTTGATTACATCCTTATCAACGAGAGTGATGTTTCGGACATTCTATGTATAACAGTCTCACTTAATCACAGTGATCGCGGAATAATTGAATTCAGCTATATGTGCTGCACTAGACAAGTGCATCTAAATAATATGGGTTTAAAGACTTATCATTAGGCGAACGTTACAGAGTTAAAGACGGCTCAAAAGGGTGGATAACATGGTTCCTCTACGACACTTATTCCAGCTAGTCGCTGGAAGCTCATCTTTAGATGGATCATCGAGGCCTTTAACAGCATTGTTCCAGTAAAGTGTCCCCAACCTAGTGGAAATTCTATACGCCCATGAAATATAGCCAAACATCTAATTAACTCTGAAGGTTAGGCCTGAAACAGCCAAAATAGAACAAACTGAAAATGTGTTAATTGAATATTTTTGAGACGCAATCGTGCCACGGATGCCACCATAAAACAGCAGCTGATGGTGAACCCTACGTTTTTCTACAGCAAATTTGCAGTACATACAAAGAGTGGCGTTGGTTTTTCGCAACTGTAGACCTTCGGCTTGATTTGCGAGTATAAGCGCAGATATGACTAACACTCTAGTTAAACAGCACGTAAATGTGAATGACTGCAGATCACTAACGACTCTTGAGCACAGGTAGGAACCTAACTGAATTACGCCGAATTTCAGCATTACACAGCAAAATTAAAATTGTAGAACCTGTTACCTCACAAATCGCCTATTCCAGATCCGACACTGCTTGAAGCAGAACTGCTTGCAATATTTATTAATTGGTTTTGTTAAATGTCGGTCTATGGTGAGATTTCAAATCGTCAAGAACCAAACCTCTCTTCAGAGTTATACTCACAGACGACCTAGTTAATTGTCAGTCTTTAGCGCCGACCTCAGTAGTCTGCAAAACATTGGGGAGTTTTTTAGACGACACCCTATGGGACAAAGCTGAAGACCTCCAATTCATTAACAATGAGCAGCACGACTTCCATAAATGATATTCATGTGTCACAAGTGTACTGATTGTTCGTGATATTTGGACAAAGTCGACGCTAGACCAGTCGTAAACATAGTTTATCTTGACCCTTCCAAAGCTTTTGATAGAGTTTATCAATTCATCTTAGTAAGATATTCCATAGATATCGATTTGCTGAGCGCTCACTTGCGTGGCTTACGGATTATCTGGTTACGTCGGTGGTTCAATCCTAATATCCACATTCTGGGCCATCCACTGGCACAATTTCACTACACAAGGATGAACTTCGAGGTGATCACCTGCTGAAATGGGGTTATAGAATAGGCGTGCCACTCAGAAGAAATAATTACTTCAAAATTAGCTTCTGTTCACGCCGGAACTTATTGCCAAACTTTATGGTCACGGCTGAATAGGTTGAGAGTTTCAACTTTTTGTCAATCCACACATACACGACAGAAGAACTGCACTACCAATGTCCTAACTACCATCAAAGTCCAGTCCCACAGGTGATTAACTGCGCGTGTCTGACCGATTGTTGATTCAGTGTTTCAGTGTTCGTTGCTCAGTTTACTGCAAGCCAGCAACTTCATTAAAGTTTGCTTTTATTTAATTTTATTCTAGTCCATTTTTTTCTGCACCTGCAAACAGTCCAACATAGCTTCACATGATCAACGTAGTGACAAGAAATGTGCCAGCAGACATTTTTCCCGTCGGTAAAAATCTACGAGCCTATTCACCTACTTTCTACCTGCGTACTGTTTCGCTACAACAAAAATGAGTGACTATATGATATACAGCAATTTTTTTGCTTTCAGAAGTCCAAGTACGGAAAACCCTTGTCCAGTCTGCAGTTCTCATAATTGCATCTTTTCCGGAGCAACAATTAGGAATGGCATTTCCCTGTAGCGTACTTTTAGGTCGTTCAAACCGCGATAAATGCAATAAATTTTTCCAGAGGTTGCTCACTCATCCAATAAACACTAATCATTCTCGGAATATATACACAAAATATGACAAAATATGACGGCCGCAGAGCGAAAATTTAGTTTATCTCAACATTTGCTTCATCCTGTCAAGATAAAAAAAATTGTCATAACTTCTTTTTGACATCACCATAGCATCACATAACATGCGACATCGTGCTTTATAGTTAACCTATACCAATGTTTGCGGTATAATAGTAGATTAGATAGAAAAACTGACTTAGTTAGGGAAGGAAAAAATCATTTATCGTCGAAAATTAGGCAGTTGCAATTAAAGCAAGCTGCCTGTTCCTTGCGTCGTGTTTACTGGATGATTTGTGTGAAAGCAAAGCAACACTGTTCAACTTGTAGATAATTGTACCGTCTATCTTAGACACACTGTAGTCTGTAGGTCAGTACGTTAAATATGAAGGTGTACAAAAACCATGCAGAAAATCAATCTGTGATTCCACCACAGAATTAGTTGTAAAAGGAGAAAGAGCCAGAAAAATCTGGAGCGATGTGGTCACAACACGAAATAGTAACCAGTGAGCTGAAGCAAAGTTAAAATGTTTGATCTACGGAAACGGCGAAATATCGATAGCAGCGAAAAAAGGCGTCAGCGCCACAGATTTCAGAAAGCGTCCGCGTAAATGAAATGGTCCTTGTGAAATAATTTTTAGACGGGCCCACTATACACGATCAAGAGAGACGATGATGCTGAACGATGGCTTGTTAATGAGTCAGCAAATTAGCACGACATTGGTAGGTGATTATTATGCAGACAAATCAGAACTTATGTAGTAAATTATAATCTTATACAAAATCTTGAGGCAGACCGAGCATCTGCACAATTTCAGTAGGTGTGCTCAGCATCCGAACTCATCTGCGGATTTTGATGTCTAACATAGGCTGACACAACTAACTCTATGAGACAATGTGAATCAGCAACTTCAGTAATTACCACTCCTGTTCTAGGGTACACGGTCGAGGTAAGTTTGGTGCATATACCCGATGAATGATAGCAGCCGGCGGTGTGCTTTCGACGAATATTCTCTAACACGCACATTACTCATTTGCATAAGATCGTTGACTCTTACAAACAGAGGTTGTTGAATAATTTATTCCGTTTACCATAACAGCTACATTTAAACAACGTTTCACAAAAGTGCACCAGACGGCCCTTTTATACCAACTCCCTGATAAACACTTCAATGCACCTAGTAGGTGAGGTAGTATTTGTTTGTCAAACCATAGGGAGTATCGTGAAAATTACAAAATTAATCAACCTAAGCACGCCAAACAAATGAACGAGAAACCGTCGCTAATGCATCCTATTGTTTACTAATAAGCATTGCAGTAAACAAGGCGAGTTAATGCAATCATCGAACGAGTCGTCCATGTTTGGTTGACGAATGTATTCATGCTGATTATAGTGCGGTTAATTAAAATAGGCGGACATTTGCGGAGCATTCGGTGAGGGTTGCTCTTAAGTATGATGGTGTGTGCTAATCTTATGCCGAATGTTTAATCAAAATGTGAGTCACGGTTTCTGTTAAACTCCTACACCAAAACAGTATTAGTACGTAATGGCTAACTATTAGTCAAATGTTCTACAGTCACCTTAGGCGTGGTCTTATTATGGCATTTTCTAGTGGCCAATGAACGTTGAAACTTGCTGTAAGTAGAACCGTTGTTTACAGTTAACTAGTATCAAGTTGAGTGTATAGGCTATTGTGTGAAACATTATTAAGGGTTTTCAGCGGAAACCTCTAGCTCCACTCAGGCTCTATCCAACGTTAATTATGATACGATTTGGAAAGTCCATGTACTCTACTTTGCCTTGTATGAAGTCGGGTGTAATAGATTTGTGTGTTATGAGGATCGACAATTCAAGTACATTTTGTTTAAAAGTCTACTTCTAAAATTTAGGTCAAACATAATCGATGATTGTCAATAATCTACGACTTTTCTGTGGTTGCCACTATTCGGTTTGACAGTTTGGATAACCCGGAAACATTTGTTTTACTAAAGAACACGCACAATCATCCGTGGGATTAAATTGTTTTAATAAATAGGAAAACTTGTCGTTGAAATAGAACAAACCAATTCAGAAATTCTAATTATTGGGTAATTATGTTTAACGGCAATGTTTCAGTTCCAACATAGATGTTCACTCTGAACTCATCCAGCTTCGCAAACTTGAATACCCCATGACTAACCCGAATAAGATCAAACAGGCTTCAAATCTTTTGAACAGGCCCTGTTAGATCGCACTCAAACTTTACATAGCATCGATCTCCCAGAACTAAAGCTGTAGTGGAGAAAAAGGTATCGTGATCAAAGACGGTATCTACTTGTCCGTTTGCTTAGAAAATATGTGACGTGCCTTTAGTCCTGGTGCCAACAAGACATGTTTCCTTATACATGCAGGATAAACGGTCCACTCATGGCAAACTAGTATTGGGAATTGGATCGGACTTTTCCAGGATCACTGAAACATACTGTAGTAACACAGGGGTGGGGATGATCGGTTATTGCATTGTCCATTCCCATTCTATCCGAAAGCCAACACTGTCATGTAAGGGTGGGGGGGGCTGGTTAACCCTTTGAAATATAACAGTTACATATATAGCTTTCTTTCCAACTATTTCTGAGGATGAAATCACAAAATCCAAAATCACTCGGATGCTTCGGGATAGTAATTGACGTCAATGGTATTTATCTTCAAGGTAAAACAAGTCAATAATAGGTTTTATGGTCCCTGAAAGGTAAATTTGTTGAGTGAAAAAATCGACTTAAGACCAGAAAACCGTTACTTTTCAAGTTAAATCCTCAATGGATTTTGGTTTAATGAGGAGTTAAACTGGCGAAGGTGTTTACCCACACACGAGTAATGTTCATGCATTTGTCTACACTATATGCATGCTTATTCCACAGTTTCATATGACCATTTATAACGCGCATATTGCTTTGAACGATGAAGGTTGAAAACAGGTCACCGAGGGAAGTCACTAGTGTGTTAACACCCTGTTGGTTTTAATAGGATTTTTCAAACGTCACAGTGCGCACCATTATTTCCTGTTTGTTTCTTTACTTCCAGTTCTCAAATATGTAGTCTTCGATTTGCAGTCGCGACGTTTGCTCCCGCGATTACTAGTTGAATACCAAAATAACTCGCGGAACTAACTTTTTAACTTGGACTATTTTTTACCTTCAAAAGTTCAAACGATTTATCAGCTGCGAATTTCTTGTTTTATTTGCAAGCTGCAAATAATGTGATCACACTCATTGTTTTATACCTGATAACAACAAGGTTTCTGGGTTAAACGGAATTGTTTTACGTATCTACGTGAATATCGGGGAGAACGCTGGAGTTCGCATTATGTTCAGTAAACCAGTGGCCATTTCTAAATGACTGACAGAGGTCTGAGAACATTCAGTCGCACGGCAGACATTTTGGACTTGTCTGTCGGCCTACATTTGTCTCGCTTCACAAATCGTGCATTGACTGAAGTTCATCGATTTACCTCAAGTACACTTAACAGGTAAAAGTCTTTAACAGAAAACGTAGATGGCGGACGGGGCAAGATTACTAATGTGGAAAGTTTGCCAAATTTTTAGAAACGCCTACATGTCCTCCACAGATAATCCTGGAAGCGCAGGGGAGACAGCGCTCACGGCAACCCAAACGAAAACTTCTATGGGGAAAGAGAAAATAGGAATAGTCTTTCTTTTATTGATATTTAAATTACAAGAAAAGTAGATAGTTGTATTCAACGATCTATCTGTGGCAAAAGTGAATGGAAATATCATCGATCACATTTTGGAACAGTGTACCTGGTCCGTGTGGACAAAATTCAGTGGCTACTTCTGTTGAACAAGAAAGACCCATTCTCAATGAAGTAGAGTATAAGAAAGTTAACATTGTTACAGACCATGTTACAGCTCATCTGATATCATAAACCGTGTGGTGCAAACATTAAAGTCTCGTGTTATAACACTGCATTTAATACAGACTTAACAGTGTTCATACCTTCCCGCCTTCCAGCTGATGACGGTGATGTGTTTCAACTCTAGAGTTTCAACTAAAGAAAAGCCCTCTAATTCAGCTAAATTCAGTAATAACGTGTACAGGTAGAACTGAACACAAGCCGAAGTTAGACAGCAGAAACTGATATGCGTCGAACGGGTCACAAAAACACATCACTTCAAGGCCAAACGCAGAAACAAATAGCGTGCATCGTACATCGCATGCCACTTTATAATCACTCATCAACAAGGTCTTCTTAATAAGTACACGGAAGACTTCAATTCAAATACGATTCCCAGGGTTATTTGAAGTAACGAATTCTGAGCAGTATAGTCCAGTTACTATTTTGGTCTGAGAACAGAAAACACTTAATTACGTCTCACATATTGGAACGCGTATTCACGATTCCAGCACTGAAATCTAACCATACAGTTTTCAGTATCCAATAAGTGAGTTTTAGGCAAGAAGGGTGTTTCTTGGGAAAATACAGGTTGACGGGATTAATGAAAGTATTAGTCATGTAAATGTACAATAAACGGCTGTAAAACAGAGGAGTACTACGTCCTGCTTGAAGAGAGTGCCAACGTGTTCATCGAGATTACTTCGTAAGCAGGTGGATAGGAGACCAGCACCCATTCGGAAGGAGGATGTGCGTTGCTGAAGTATGTTAACTACAGTAGAATTTCAGCCTCCTTATTGGTTAGAAAGTTGAAAATTTCTCCTTCAGTTATTTATAACATTTCGAGTTCGGCTGATTCCATTAAGGTTGATTTCAAAAAGTTGATTGTTTTGAATTGCCTGCGATAGAAACAGAAGCTTTCGTTCTGAAATTTATTCCTTTTTTTCTGTTTATTGACTTTTTATCTCCTTTACAAAGAATTTCACAATATTGTGGCTTTTGAGTTCATTGTTCTGTGACAGGAAAAACAGGGTTTCAGTTTGTCTTAACGCAAACGTCCAGTGCACTGAATCTCCTTAAGTTCAGCAAGTTTCCAGCTAACGTGTGAGATTTCTTATAGCATAGGTTAGATGACAGTAAACAGGTGGCGTACATTCGCTGTTGAACTCCAGAGTTTCAAGTGTGAACAAAGTTAGTATGGTGTCCAATTCAGGTCGAGTTCAGTTTTCTCAACATATAAATGTGTGCAATTTGAAGCGGAAGAGAAAACAGCATGAACTTTTTTAGGCGACATCATTGCAGACAGCGAATACAAGAGCACTATTGTGACAATGCGTTACTAATGTGGATTAGAGTTCTGGCATTAGCTTGACACGATTTGGACACTGATCGCACAAGCTAATTAGCTAGGTCATAGATATTCAGCCTGCTTCTGTTGTGGTTTATGTTCAATTGCTACTTTATGTTGTTATTGATCACGCTGCTGATGTCTTATCAGCAAACGTTGCGTTAAGTTAGTTCATCAACTTAATCACCGCCAGTATTTGCTGCCACGTATATATCGGCAGTCCATAACTTGAAGGATGTAGTCTATATATTTGCGGCATTTTGTTTAGACACGATTAAGTACACAGATAAGCATACTGTACGCGGATGTCGTAACTAGGTCAGTATCAGCTGTCGCATGTGATGATAAAGTTTATGTTATCCATGCTGCGGTGGCGCACGTATGTGTTTCGTCAATAAAAAAGTATCTCACTCTGGTTTAATCTATCATGACTTCTGATCCAGTCGTTTTGTCTGCAACAAACATTTGAAGGTTAAAATGAGTGAAGTATAGGAAGTTTAAAGAAGTCATCCCAATTAAACTTTAAAAAATCCTGGTTGTAAAGAACGGAGGCTTTGTCTGGACTCGAAACCACTCTCAAATACCTCAAACGCTCAACTAGTGGAACTGCAAATCTACTGCGTGTGCTCAGAAATTACACACTTGATCTTAGTTATCCGTTTAATCCATTGCCTATTTTGGAGTACATCAAATGATTCAGAGACTCGACTGCAAAATGGAATTTCTCAAACAAATCCTTCTGGAATTGAATACGGTCACCGACTAACACTAAAATTTCACTTCTGATAAGTGGTACACTACGCGCAAATATTACGCTCAAAATCGCTTCGTCGATACCCGCTAGCTCGTTCCTTTGTTCAATATTACCAAATAACCAGCAGAATATGGCCACAAAATACGCCAGCTGAGCAATAACTACAGTTAACTCAAACCCGACGCCACAGTTTACTGCATCACCAAAGTACTTGGTGGAAGAAAGTAATACATTATACATAATCATAGCAAGCCACCAAAACAATGATAATATGTGACTGCGTCTTTAAAGCTTATGACTGGGTGGCACAGCTTTCAGTTGTCATTTCTCACTATGACAAATTCTCCGGCATTAAGGGATCATCAGATAGAATAGTAAGTTACTGCTGTAACTGCGGCATACATATTAAGAAGGAGCTCATCTAAGCAGAAGTCGACTTAATTACAAGTATCACTGCTTTAGTTTAATAGTACTCCTAGAGCGGTTTCGCAATATGTCGTATGTGATGAACACCGGGATGATTATAATTATGCTGGCTTTCCGCCACCTGTCGTAAAATTACATTAATCAATGTGCTTTGTTTAAACAATCAATTGATCCTGAGACAGAAGGTGATGGACGACCCTGACAAATCCGGCACAGGCAGCAAGCCAGCAGTCCCTTCGAAAGTTAAATAACACATTTCATGAATTTTTTGTTTTTCTCAAGATCATAAAACTAATTACTTCGCTTCCGTCCTGAATAAGCTTTTTGACCAGCCATTGAAAACGGAGCCAAGTCCTCGAGTACATTCATTTGATACTGAAATCAAGTCCCGTTTGTAGGAATAAAGCTGGTGAGTTACATTTTTTGCATCGCCGAGGTTTTCAGCCTACAAGTCCGCCACATTAATTATAAGTAATGCAACTTCAATGTTGATGGATTCCTTCGATAACTGACTGAAAAATCCTTCTTAGACAACCAATTCCTCGAACAATCCGGTTGATTCTATATGACACAGTAGATTGAGCAGGTAACTGGGTCCAAGTGTAAAAGTTTTGAGCTCCCGGTGTGCTTTCGTAGACTATTGTCCGTGTTTCGGTATGCCGTTTCTGTCGCTGGTTCGAATACAGCCAAAGCCCGGATTTTATGCAATTTGGTCTCACCCGAAATACGAAATTTAACACACTACTTACAAGTACCGTGAACTTGACTGCTTCGCCCGCGACTACTATTACCCGCTGTCTTCAATTTAATAATGTATGTATGAGCAATAAGGAGGACGGGTCCCAATCAGCAAAATGTATTAAGTACGTGTTGAGAAAATCCGGAATCATTTGTTGGATAAAAAACGAAATAAAAAGTTGTTTGACAGAATTCTAGTGTTTCACCTTCAGCTGACCAGAAAGAATGCTTCGGTCCCAAGAGACAAGGCGACTGCTCATTTAAAGATTGTCAGACCAAACAAAAGCAGGCACTAGTGTTACTTCATTTCACTAGAAAAAAATGAATAACATTAAGTAAACCATGGGATATATATGCAATGCACGGTTGAGTGGTAGTTAATTAAATTAAAAGTTCATTATGAAGCAGCTGTTCAGAGGAGACGGATTAGGGTCCCAATAGTTAGTAGGGTTTACCTCTAAGGTGTTCTGGAAATGTAGGCATATTTTTACTGGTCCAAATCATTCCTTTCGGAATATGCAGTATTGGACAATGTGAAGCTTGATTATCAGGTGGAGTGCTTCAGAAGTGGTTGGTTTAACTCTACAAGTTAGAGGGGAATAACGGCTAGTCTTGTTGCTACAGAACAAAAAGCGTTCCCATATTCAAACTCACTTCCCTCTATTTCATTTACACCCCCCAAAAAAATCACGTGCTGTCACCTCTGTACACTGGATTTAAGTTGGTGTTCACAGTGTGAAACGGAAAATCTCTTCCCTGGTCTACACTCTCGCGACAAAAGATTTGGGCTATTTATTTAGAAAGTTGGCAAACTTCAGTCAGTACCAATTCAGCTGTTCATTAGAAGTGACCTGTAGGAAAAGTTCAAGAGTGAATGAGATAACAAGAACGTCATTCCAGATAAGGTGTTTACGAACACTGAAGAGGCAATTATAAGCAGTCAGTCAGTCTGCTCACCGCCAGTGTAAGGACACTATTCCGGGGTTGAAAAATTTGGAATGAACGTAAGCGCTTTCTACGTCAAAAAACAAAATGGTAATTCTAGGTTGACCCATTTAAAATATTCTTCCTGAATAATTGCTGTTTGCGTAACTCGCTCTGAGTCATCTAACGGTGGTCTTTGTAAATCCGATTACTGCAGCAGAAGCCACTGCTGCTTAGTATTAAGGACATACGATGGAGGGAAAAAATCTACCGAGTTTCTAGTTCACATCCTCTGCCCTTAAAAATTTGGATTAACTTTCCTAAAATACACGCAAACCATGTTTTAATTCACCGGTTCAGAATAGGTTGTGAACAGTTGGTAAGTTGTTTTACTTGCTACGTTTCACGTCTGATACCAAAGGTTTTTCGAATCAAATCAACCAGTTACAAATCTGAGGGTATTCATAACAGGTTAGAAGTAAGCAACGTGAGTAGCGGCCTGAGTAGATTGGACTCGTTCATTATAATGGAAACATTTTTGCACTTATTTTGGATGTCTTACTTTCAGTGAAATATAGTGAGTGCGCCTGTATTTATCCATTCTGTATTCAGCCAGGTGGATTAGTCTAAAAGCACTACTTTTAATATGCTTATATATCGTACAATGAAAAGTACACGTAAGAACAAATGAATCTGTAAAACCCGAGCATCTGTAGCTGACGGATAGTGTGCGTTGGTATATTATTGTTATTTTGCCATCTACGTTCTGAAATCGCGAAACAAATTCACATTTATCAAAGGAATTATACACAAAAATGTTCTGAAAAACACATCAAACGTTTATTTGAATTGTTGTCACGAAAGTGTGACACTTAGAGGACGTTTCTGTAGATGCCGTTTGTAATTTGAATTCCTTGTAACAAGATATACTTAGAGTTTTTTTTACATAAAAAAGGTTGAGTAATAATTTTCAAAAGCATACAGTGAGATATATCAGGTGGACGTACCTTGACCACTGAAAACGCTGTTTATCGTGGCAGCAGTTTCCTTCTAGTAAGCTGACTATTTATGTCTTCTGCTGCAAGTTAAAATATATATCCGTTATTATGACTTAATTTCTGTCTCATTTCTGTACCACGCTTGATTGCCATTGTGTATCACGAATGAGTTTGTCACGCTTTTTCAAATACTGACCAGTAAAAAATTAAAACATATTTTTCACAACCACTGTTTGACCGGAGTTATTTAATGCATTATGTTTCCTTCCGTCGTACCCACCAAAGTGCCTCAATGAGTGGCAGATTTAGAAAGCGAATGACTGTGGTGTGTCAGATATATTACGATTGTCGTGACATCCACTCAGTCGACACATCATACATATTTTTAGTTGGTTATCTGAACAATTTTAACTTTTAGTTAAAACGGTGCAATCTTTCGAAACGTATTGGGTCACCACAAATTGAAGCATATTGTTGTTTTTAAACCACATGCCAATAAAAGTCGGTAACTGAATTGCTGAGAATAAAGTCACATGTGCATTGCAATTGAAATAATCCACTCAGTGGAAATCGTTCTTACGTTTGAGGCTCATTGGGCGTGGTTCAAGCAAAATGGACGGCAAATAAAAACTTTTAGACAAACTTACATATTCACAACCATTTAGTTCGTCTTAACATCTGGTAGAATTATCTCATAGAACCACGGGTTGGTAGATGCATTTCAAAATTTATACAAACATGCATTATTTGTTGTTCACACACTGAAGGTTAATGTTTTTGGAGTGTTGTAATGTTTGTTGTCAACGCTGATTTTGCAATATTGATTTTGTGCATTCAAAACTTTGCTTTTATGACTCCACTTTATTTCCCTATAAAATGCAACAGACTTAGTATGTTTTTATTATAACCAGGTTTCCGTATAAGACATAAAAACCGCTTTTTCTGCGTTTGCTATAATTCATTGCAATGCACTTTGTGCCGATCAACGCTTTAAATGTCCCCTGTGAGTAGTGTTACGCTTTCTGCCCAACCTCTGTTAGCTGGTTAACTAACATGATATAAAGTCACTGAACGATCCGTAAACTGTGTAATTTGAACTGTTTGATACGATGTTGTGAAAATTAAACTTCTGACCCACGTGTACTCAAATAATGCTCTCATACAATATAGAAATATCTGAAGTGATGAAGAATACTGATGTGTTATTTTGAAACACGTTGACGAATATCATTTAGATTTTAGTTTACACAATGTCTAATTGTAATATCCACCATTACCATAGTTAGAGACAGCAATACCTGATGATCAAACAACCACAAAGTAAGGAGAAAGCCCAGGTTAGGATGAAACGAACGGGATACACAGAAATTAACCGTCACAAACAGCCGTTTGTATTCAACCTCTGGACATGAAGTGAGCTATATATGGTAAACAAAAGGACAAACTTCGAGTTAACAAGGCTTCTTGAGCAAGAAGTTTTTATTAGGATATTCAATGCTCCCGCGTAATCAAACACATTTGCCCAACAAACGACTCAGGTAAACCGCAGCAACATTCAGACCACTGAGTCCGTTTGAGCATCATCTTACCAAAAGTCTGTAGTAAATCGTGTGGGTTCCTGTTCGGGAGATGAATCCGACCTCCTGTGGTTATGCCTCGAGTGAATACTTTTATCTCCCCCTTTTAAATCTTCACTTGTCCGCCGGTTAGCTCACACTGATTTATGGCGGCTTCGGCAAAACTGCGCGTTAAGGAAATTGACTGGCTGTTCTCCTCAGTGCATGGTCTAGAATTTTAAGTAGGTGCAATCATGATGGTTGAATAGAAGAACTAACTTGCGATTTGCTACCAAATATCTGCTTTCTAACGGTACGGTTACTTATCCGTCGAAGTCACTTGCTTCCAGCATTTGGACACAGACGAAGATGTGGTTCTAACGTCTTCATTCCCATTTGCAACAATGATGTAAAACTTCCCATACACTTGTTACGTTACTGTAGTTCCTTACAGGTAGTTTCAGGATTTTACGAGTAAAATAATTTTACCGCTTATTGATTTTCCTTAGGGTCCTTTGATAAACTGGAAAAGATAAACAGAAGGCTGAGTTGAAATGACATTTTTCCAAGTGACACTTTCTACAATCTGGCGCGTCCTAACGTGATCAGCATAGAGGAACAGTCACAAGTCTTCGCACATTTTCTCCTTGATAGTCAAATATGCTTTTATTTTACATGTCTTAAAATAAATGAAGTGTATGGGGAAACGTAAAACGTGAATGTTATGTAACGAGTAAGTATTGCAGCAATTGAAATTCACATCAGGTTATGTAGACAAAGCATAACAATGAAACAGTTACAGTTATTTAACCGGCTTGTCAGTCTGTCTTTTCCGTTATCTGTAAGCATACTTTTGTTCTATATGACTTTGTTACTAAATCTCGTTACAGGAATGATTATTCATGTTTGTACAAATTATATGGTGGGCAATGCGAGTGCAACATTTACTAACGAAAAATGAAAATCCCCGTAATGAACTTCGATGCTGTTTTAAAAACAAACAGATATGATTCTGGTGACCACTGTGTTTAAACCTAATGGACGGACGATTTTTGTTGAGCAATTAGATAAACGACGTTGAAGTTAACTGAAATGATCAGTTTTCGAAATACTCCATTAAGAGTAGAAAAGCAAAACCATCTTATGCTTATCAATACAGACTAATCGAAAGAGTGTGAGAGGAGAACAAATGTGAGCGCTTTTTTATCATTCTCATTGATAATCCAAAAAAAATTAATAGTGCAACCCAACTTTTTCCTGAGAAGATGCAAAACTAATGAAAAAAGAAATCGAATAATAAGTGACTGCCAGAATTATTTTTCCAGCTATCTATCTAATAAAAAACATGATATTTTATTAAAATTAAGTATGGACTGCATGTGATGCCTTATACACATCTTCCTGATCAAATAATCACTTTCGACATAAACACAGAGATCACTAGCTCGTTGCAAATGAATAAGTATGCAACACGATATGTTGAAGGACAATGGAGACAAATGAGTACCTAAAAGTCAAACATTCAAAATCGAATGTGGCATTTTCCCAAGGAAATGCACGAAGAACACTAATTGCATCGGTATTGGAAAAAACCATTGAATCTCAATACATTTTTTGAATTAGCCAAAGAATCATCGTAATGTATGGAAACTCCTATTCAGAGATGAATATATTACATTGAGCGTTAGGTTGCTATAGTTATGATGTTTCGAGTTGGTACTTCATACAGAACAATAATTAGTGAGAAGACGATTCAAAATAACAACGTTCTTCCGAGGGATTCGTTATATTAATGTCTCAAATACACTAATAATGTTGTTGCACTGACCTACGTTGTATAGCGACAATTATGAAATATTTATATGCAACGATGACAATCTACTCTGGTTACATTCCGACAACCCTTATTTTCAAATATGTTCGTGTAACTTTCTAGAAACTTGAGGTAATTTAGTAGTTTCGGTCACGTTCGATAAATGTTGCCTGTTCGTTACCACGAACTTGTCTTTTGGTTTTTTTCAAAATACATTTTGTCTCTTATCCCGTGTCTTCAAGGTCATGTTAAGTAACACATTTGAAAGGCT
>LOND01004890.1:0-10407 GCA_014220965.1 Paragonimus kellicotti
CGACTGGAAAGTCTATTGGAATGCGACAGCTGTGATCAATTGTGTGTGATGTTCAACTTGAAATTAGCCAAATCCTTGACTACTCGTCCGTAATTATATAACTATCTTATTCTTGTCGACGACAGTCGCGTAGAAGCGCTTGAAACGTGAAGAGGATACAACTCTCTATCAAAAAAGAAACAGTTCATCTTACTTGTTTCATCGTAAAATGTGATGATTACAGTTGAAATTCATTGAAATGGATCCGTGACTTTTGACAGTTTGAGAACAGTCCGATGATTTAATGACCTATTTTGTGGAAGACAATCGTTGAGTTTCCTGTTGTGTTCAGCAGCTTCAACACTGGCACGTTTACCACCCTACGTGATCATCGCGTGTAGATACATTTAGTTTAGAACAGGTCTTTAGACAGCCTGATTGGCAGAACCAGTTAGGCAGAGTGAGGTGTTACTACTAATCGGCGTTTTTTTGCTGAATACTGAAGTGATTAACAAACTGTGGTTAGACTTCTCTTCTGTTCACTTCTTTTTAACACGTGATTCCTAGAAACCTTATTATTGCTGAAGATCCGAGACTGAAAACATCTATTGATTTCTCTTATCTCCTAAACCGTTCGAAGCAGATGTAGATGTTCCTTAACGTTCTGAGCTTCTTACAATCTATAAATCTCATGCGATTTGTATGAACTCTATCAGAAATTTCATAACTGTCCTTAATAGCCTTACAGAAGAACGAATAAAATCCGGATAATGGTTTACTCCCTGAAGGTCTCAATGTTCAACACAACACCCGTATTCGGTACGATTCCTATCTGTCAACGAAAGCAAACTGTTCACCTAGGTAGCACACAACAGAATACTTCTGTATACTCTAATTGAAACGTTCGCATACGCGTGAGAGTTTTTAAGGCACACTGATTTTACAGTACGTTAGCAAAGTATGTCTCGTGACCTAACCACAAGCGTACACACTAGTCCTATTTGCCCCGACGAGTTTACGGGCACACACACAAACGATGCCTAGTAGATCAATAACAGAGATTTGTCTAAACACAATTCGATCGTCCTATATAGGCGTCATACCAAATAGTAATAGTCATCACGAACTATCTAGCAGTTTGTTTCGTGCAATTTTGTTAGGCAATCACTTTAAAAAATTTGTCAGGAATAGTCAATACTTAGCAAAGTGTTGGCTTAGGTTTGATGCAACTCACCAAAGTGAAAGACAGAAGTTAAAACCGCCAGACTTCCAGTACTTGACTGATGACCTTGGCGCGGTGTCTGTTGTACCAACAACGATGTTGTTCTTCCAACGGAGAGGTCCTGACAGTACGTAAGCAATGAATGTATAAGAAAAAACACTTCAATGCTGCTTATTAGTTTAAATGCAAAATTATCTCCTGAGGTACCCGAAATATGTTAATGTCNCTATAGGGGTCTTTGTCAAGAATTCACTATTGTTATTAACCTTTACCATAAGGGAATGTAAACGATCATTTCCTTCGGAGCACAAAGTACACAAGTGCTTGGAAGATACCTTATAGGAAATGAGGAATCACAATAAAAGAACAGCTTCTATGGAGACACTGATGAGAAAAACCATCGCATTTAATACTCAGAAATGCCCTCCCACCAGACGGACCAGTTATTTTGAAAAATAATTCAGTTAAACAAATTTACGTGGTCAAAATTGGTGCAGAGTATGCTTACAATGTTTTAAGATCCTCAACCTTAAAGTAGTACTCCGAGATATTCGTCATTATTACCGAGGTGCGAACAAGTTATACATCAATAAGTCCAACACGTGTTCGATGATGACCGAACGAATGCACCATTACGAGTGAAAGTGGGACACAAACCGGAAAACGATTAGGTTGCTTCCGGTGACGTGAAGTTGTCACAGAAGAAAACAAAAACGTGCCAGTGGTGCTGTTTTCGAGACCAATATTTTGTGTAACCAGAACACCTAAACAGACATGTAACTAGGCTGTTAGGAAATCTAGGCACAACGGGAGGTATATAAGGTCATGTCGATTGTACACACACACAGATGAGCGGTTATTACAAATTTTTCATTGTAGCATCCTCTTGTGCTACCGAGGCAACTGGTGTGTCAATGTGAAATGTTTTCAAATGTACAAAGATAGGCAGGTGTTTTTGATCAATAACATGTCTGCGGATTGTGAGAAACTTTTCATTGTAATGAGCACTATGACTTTGAATGTGTCAGTGATGTGGATCTTGTGATCTCTTGTGAGTATTATTTTATGGATTGGATACGATGGACTTTGGCAGCTAATGTAGTCAGATCAGTCAAATTTGAATATGTCCAACAATGTGAGTACATAGGAAACCAAATAATTTTCCCTTTGTGGTGGCGTCTACCGCAGTCACTTGAAAGATAGTTAAGCACGTGGGATATGACTTGAATACTCCTATTCAAAAATAACCATAATTGTAGTAGTCCCTATGTTAGGCCAGATTGAGTGACATGACAGTTTATCAGAAAGATTGTGTTCGGTTGCTGCTCTAACTGTTTGACGATAACACCGCCCATGAACAATAGGTATACAAATGCATTATGTTCAGGTGCTATTTACAGCCAACTTCGATGAATCAGTTTTTTACTCTTTTAGTGAAAACTAATGGATGAATGTTTGGTTTTGAAATAGAACAGAAAAACTCAACTTTTTCTTGCAGCTTATCACTAGTAGACACTCGTTTTTTTCCCGTGAAAAGCGTGCACATCACGCCTTCGTTTTTGCCTTCGGGCAAAAACCACGAAGGATTTTTCTAAAAGGATGCACCAAGAAACAAATTATTCGAGTAATTCCAGCTCGTCCTTTACTTTCTAAACGTGTTTCCTATTTATAGTAATCGGTAACTTTGACGTGGCTCTGAGTATTTTTCTAACAGTTAAAAGAATCAGGAACTAGCTCGCACTTTGCTTGCACCACCGTTCGAAGGTGCACAAGGGACCTACTGGGTCGACAGGAGCTTCTGAGGCCCAAAGTAAACGATTCCGGTAAACATCTCATTCATTGTGTTACAGCTATGCCCAGATTCTAACTCACTAGTAATCTCGTGCGTAGTCTAATTACAGAGTGATTTCCTCAAGAAACGATAACAGACAGAAATACAGCCAGCGATTTAGTCCGTCGGATTGGCTGGTCTAAATCTTGTCGAACCGATTCAGTATTGAATCAACGAAGTCTCACTTTTGGCGGCATAACTAATAAGTTTTGCTGAATCACAGTTTGCGTAGCAGACTGCCACATTTGGGTTTGTAAATACTCAACAGATAAACAAGCGCATCGAACTACGATCACCCACATAATATTTGCACGGACCTGAGAAGCTCATCAAATTTTAGTAACATGTCAAAAATAACTCGTAGTTGAGTTTTTGTGTTGGTACACAATGAGTAGGGGGAACAAACTGATCATAAAAATCAATTATAAAAGACAAACAAAAACAGAAAGTTAATTCCAACGTTTTGGCTACCACGGGTAACGTTTTCCCGTGCAAACCCTTCAAACAATAATTGCTTTGGAACAAGGTGGTGTTGGTAATCACAACATCGGAGTTAAATACTACGTTCCGGCGCCGCTTTGTTAGTTAACAACATGGGAACAATATAGTTAGCTTTATCATAAATTGATTATCAGCAGTATAATTTTGTGGGATCTGACTTGTTAGAACTTCAGCTCAGTTCCTAAGTCAAATAAATGGCAAAACGTTTGCGCCTTACCAGAGGTAGAGTATGCTGTAAGACCCTGGTGTACTTTAACGTGTGGGTCCATTAAAAATTGGTTTAGTGACTCGAAGAAAAGCCCCGTAATACAAATGGATGCGCTTGTTGTAGCCTCAGCAATGAGAAGCAGTCTCTCAGGAGTCAGGGGTGATTTACTTGCTTCTCTAGCAAGAGCCCATAAGAAAGAATAAACGACAAGAAATGAGCATCGTTGAACTCTGAGCTAGATCACGCAAACAGGTCTGACCATCCCTTCTCCCCTCCTTCACAAGCTTATGTTATGAAGTTGAAGTCACCCGTAGATTTCGAATCTCACTGAATCGCGTGCGTAATATTATTGTGTACTAGACAATTCAGAATTCATATAGATTCGGCATCAATCACAAGTGTTCGCAGCTGTCCCAAAATGGTGTACGCTTACGTTCAAATCTACTGAGGTTACTCAAAATAAAACACTCCGACAACGGATGATCGTAGAGAGATACCCGTATGCAGGGATCGGGCAGAAACTTGCATCTAACCATACTGTATTGAGCCTGCAGGCCTAATCTAGTAAACAAACCTTAGAAACGTGAATATGCGTAGCGCAGCACTTTAGGATGAACTCAAAATGATGAATAATCGATCGATGTGGGTTGGACCAATCCAGATAGTGACTTGCATTCGATTTTCCTTTTTCCAAATGATTGTTTCATGAAAGGAAATTGGAATTTACGCTTTACTGCAGTGGTGGTAATATGTTTTTGCAGAACGATAGTGTTTCTACAGTTTCACTGGGAAGACTTTACTAAAACCGTTAGCTGATAGAAATGAGGTTATGCATTTCCTAAAGGTTAGTTTTCAACCCATATAAAGGAAAAAATTGAATTGTTTACATTCGGGTAAATTTCGATGCAACTCTACGGCTGTTCACTGTTCATCAAATACTTGCGTAGAATTATAGTGTGGTGATGCAAAGATCGCACATCAATCACTACAACAATCATCGTCGATGTATGTGCAATTTATTCCATGCGCAAAAAGAGTGTTTTCCGGATGAGCGGACTCACACTCAGCTTACAAGATGTATTAGTCTTAGGTTACAGAAGTGGTCAATAAACTGTTCTCTAGGTTCTTCATATGTTGCATTGTCAAAGGATGTCTCACGATCGAATTATTTCGCTTTTTTCTTGATTGTTCAATCAAATGACCCGAACCACCATTTGTTCCACAGAGGCTCCGTTCGCGATGGTGCGCTTCACAGCGTGAAATGTATGATCAACAGTGCAACTCAGACGCTGTTAGACTGTCTGACAAGCACTACTCCATCTGAAAGCTAGTTGTAAGCCATTAGTTTCGTAAGAATTCAAGGTGTTAAACACACTTGTGGACTAGTCTCACTGAACTTTCACGCAAGTCCTTCGGAATATCCGCCATCAAGAAAAAAATCGTCTTAATTTAAGCACCTCATCCCCTGATCTGTTTTATCCAGCTAAGCAACACCTATACCAGTCCATTCTGTACATCTAAGAGATGAAAGTGGAAAAGAATGGCATTTACCGGTCCGGAGTTTCTTCAGAGAGACAGTACGGTTAATCGACCTGTTGGTCATGTTAATGCCCAGGAAAGACAGTTGACCATCAGCCTTATTCTTTAATAAAGCTACATGCGGCCGAACGAACGAAGAATTTCCGAGTAGTTTGGCTATCACGAAACAATCCTATCGTATTAGTTGCAGAAGGTCGCAGTCCAATCGTACAACCCCTTCATGTATGCAACAAATTATTACTTACAACAATAACGTAGCCCCAGTGGGGATGGATTTGTGAATTTCAGTGATATAGTTAGGGATTCCTTAATATTGAAAAGTTCGCAGTAAACACTTGTATGTGAGGAGTCGGGCACACTTAGTGATTGGTATCGACGATTGTTCATTCCATTTACAATAGGTTGCTCTTTTGTTCACACGACTTAAGCCATTGACTACAAACCAAGTGATGGACAGGTGCTTTGACCTCTGTAGGTCTATATAACATCACGCACGACGGTAAAAAACCACAGCCTATGACTAAAAGTCATGATGGTGGTCTGAAAATGCAATAGACCACAGCGTTCCAGTCGCTACGATTGCAGGAAGGACGTTGGATTACTATAACTCATAACTTGTAATCATGTAAATGGTTCATAATGACAAGTCTCATCTATCCTGACCAACGAGATTCCAACAAACCCCGCGAAAACTGTGATAATCAATAACTCGCAACTAACGCTCAAACGACTGGTGGTTTAGCGATTAACTGTTTGTTTCTGGGCAAAGTTTGCCAGTTTTAACTTGTTTCTTGTCAAAAAAAGGGCAGAAATGATTCAGAGTTGAGCGCTATGTAGGAAGAAGAAGAAGGGGAGGGAAGTGGACCTAACTACTAAAAATAGCTACGTCTATATTCAAACATACAACATCAAGGCGCCTACACCTTGCAAACAAACGTCACTGTTACTCCTGAACTTTAACAACAAATAACACCAAATTATTAGGTTTCTTCGTATGATATGCAAATATGTAGTGAAACTGGGCCATATCGATCCAGCTAAATTAAAGTTCAAAACCACCGAAGAACAGGAGGTTATAAACCCCGATCTTCAATACAAATCTGATGAACTCAACTCAGGACAAACCTTGGTTTGGACTATTGGTTGGTAACGATGATCAATTCCAGGTAAATTAGGCAGATTAAGTTGACCAGTAAAACAATTGTTCAGTCATTGGAAGAGTATGCTTGTTCACTCAAGCAAACATTGTAAACACTTAATCAAGAGGTCTTCATTTGAAAACATTGAAATGTCTTAGACTTTGATCATATTGAATGAACGTGTACTACTTACTTCATTTCCTGAGAGTCGTCTCTCTTGGTCCAGTTGCTCACTCAACGATCTGTTAACAGAAGAACCGGAATTGACTGAAGCTTGTGATTTGTTTATTCGTCTACCCGACATGGAAGAGTTCATTTTTGACTGCGATGTGACTAGGTCTCTATCCTCATGTTCACTGGCACTCTGAGGTAATAGTGGAGTCTGCAATACACATTCACTCTGCAAATTATACAATTCTATCCTCAGGTTAGGGGACTCAGGGGAATGTTCTTTCAGTAACCTTTCATCGGTGGCTACTTTGCGAGAATGACCTGTTGCCTGAACCCCTGAGTTCTTTGTGTTATTTCCCTTAGTCTTCTCATATTCAACCTGCTCAGTAGCACTCCCTGTTTGATCGAATGATGGACAAACATGCTCAACTTCTGAATCAAAACGCACTGGGGTATTTTCTGTCTGACTGATCATTGTTGTGGGTCTTTTGAGTTCTGACACCGCAATGTGTGACAAATTTCCATGTTGGCTTGAACTGTGAACTTGAAGCATGCGTTTCTCAAGTGGCATCGAATCAATAGTTGCATCTGTGTATGCCGCAACTGTTGTCGTAGTTGATTTGATGATATCCCCACGAATATCTAAATCATTCGCAGACGTAGTTTCAATGGAAACCAAACCTTCAGGGATCTCGTCTGTATAGGGGGGCTTGTTCATGTCAGGTGAATCACTCCTGTTTGACTCACTGTAACTTATCGAGGGTAGGTTTATAGAATTGAACACGCCGGAACCTTCAAGCGATTCTGATGTTGTTGAGAGCAAACCCGCAGTTGAAGATTGACCGCAGTATAAATACCCCATGTTTCCACATTGTTGCTGTTGTGATAAACATAACGGCAAAACTACTGCAACGGCGCTCCGTTCCTTTTCTGTGCTACGTTTGTCGCATGAGTTTGAAAAGCTCTGATAACTCGGATTATAGCCAGATGTCGTCCAATCATGAACTCGATCGGTTGCGCCTATTCCTAGGCTCTGTGAACTCCGGTGCTTCGCTAATGCGCAGTTCAGCTGTACACTGTGTATAGGGTCTGCTAATTGGCTTTCCGTGTTCAATCGCCAACGCCATGTTGCATGGTCATTGTTACCCGATGGTAATTGAAACAAAGAAGTGGCCGTGTCAGTTTGCCTCTCGACTTCTTCGAAGATTACACCATCATTTTCACAATACAGCTCACTCACTCCAATAGATTTCACTTCAAAGACGTGTTGTTCTTCTGCAGATGTCAATCTGGGAGATTGTGTGAATAAGTGCTCCCGTTTACATTGTACATGATCAGATGCGTTTGTTCTTCTCTCAAACGGCACAAAATCTTCTTTTTGTAAGTTGCTGAATACCAAAATCGCTGTCTGTTCACCGTATCCGTCTAACTTTTCAGGATTAGAAAGTAAAATACTTTCTTCGGTAAACCTACGTACGTCTTCTAAGCTGTTTCCTCCTGAAGCTTTGTTTCCGGTAAGTGTACCTATGAAATTTTGCGTCACTGCAGGTAACAACTGCATTTCGGCAACCTGTGTTGACGTTTTGCTTAAGTCTGAACTCGATTGAATCATGTCGTCTGAAAGTTGAAGGACTTTCATTGTTCCGTCGAAAAGAAACTCCGTGGTTATTTGATCCTCGTATCCAGAATGTGACTCATTAACGTTGACATTGGTATTGCTAATGAGTTTCATCACTGATTCAATCACAACCTCTTCGGGCTCCATCACGTAGTTAAGTTTTATTTTCTCTGTACATAGTGACTGATTGTCAGCTTCAGTCGATGCTGCACATTTCAACTGGTCGATAGCGCTTTTGACATCGTGCACATGGCTGGTTTCCAGGATCTGCTTGTTAGCGTGTACAGATGGCATTGATTTGTCTAGTTTAACGTTATCGTTGTCTTGCTGCTGTTGAATGGAACTGTAACAGTCGAGTGAACTAAACCCCAGTCCATGTGCATAAGATGAATGGGGGTCAATTTCTGCTGTTTCTGATAAGCTATAGAGTGTGTCGGGTATGTTACTTTCGTTGAACTCCAATACGCTGGATTGTTTGACTTCGGAACTTATCACTTGTGAGTCAGAGGAATTATGCTCAATAATGGTTTTCAAATTTTCAAGACTGCTGAGTACTGTATTTTCAGGTAAATCCATTTTTTCCTTAAACGTCGTATTCAGGAATGGTTTGAAATTGTATTTTTCGTTCAGTCCAACCCCTGCTATTTCATTGAGAAGTACTAAATCGTCACCCTCTCTCTGGATTTCGTAACATGAAGGAGGTTCATCTGAGTCCAAAATCGCACTTGGTGAATTGAACAAAATGTGGAAAATTTCACTGGATAACGCGTGATTGTTCATTTCATTCTGATTGAACTCCATCAATGAGTCAGTTTTACTTTCGTCAGGATCATGAGAGTAAACGATTCGCTGGGAATCTAGACTCTGTTGAACCTCTTCATTCCGTATTGATTCGGACGTTACGGGGGTGTAAGTTGAGTATTGGTCTATGTTTTCGGCCTGAGGTTGTGCGCTGAACATAAACCTAGTTTGATGTTCATCGACTGTTTCGACGTTCCACTTCAACGGATGTGTCTGCGGATCCATTGGTTTTAAATCTTCATTGCATTCGGAAAGTACGGTACCCACACTTGCCACTCCGGAGTCTTCGTAACGTGATGATAAGTTAGAAAGTTCTGAACGGTCGTTCAGGTTAAGCGTCACCTGGTCTTGTAGACTACTGAGTTGCGAGTAGTCTATATCGGTTTCTTGTAGGCTGTCTAATGCAGTTGAGCTAGGTACTAAACTGTTGGTATTTGTTAGCTGACTAGAGGTGTTCAACCGTTGTTCACCTGACTCATTGGTGCGGATGAGTGGTTTTTTCAGAGCTTTTGACCCTATTTTCCATTTTTTTGAGTTTATGAATTTCATATGAAGACAGGGTTTTCGAGTTGGGATTGATGGACAACTCTGAGTCGTGATCAGCTCTGAATGGGCACTTCTGTTAGGGGCTGCGTGGAGCTCACTTTCAATTGCTTTCTCATCACTGTTGAATGACTTTTCGCTTTTAGAATGGATTCGAAGAACTTCAACAGCGCGTTCCCTAAATCGTTGCAGTATAGTCCTGCTAGCACCAAGAAAGTCAACAGATTGGGATTTTTTATGTTTTTTTCTAACTGGTAGTTCATGTGACATTTTTGTTGTCCATTCCACTCTGGTTCTTTTGTTGCTTTCTTCTTGAGATTGCTCATCTGCACCTTTCTGGACAGAAAGGGAATCCGCGGCATTTTTGTTGTTCAGACGGAAAGTTTGATAGTGTAATTTTGGTAGACACATGTAATGACTGTCTTCTTCCCCTCTTTGAGTAGTAGTTTTCAGTGACCAGCAAGGGAACGAACAAACAAACTGTCATCAACGTTTTATGACAGATGTCCGCTTGTTCCAGATCACATCCAGTTTAAAAGTGTATCCATAATGTGCAGTCATCAGCAGAAATCTATTTGTATAAAAATCAACTGCCGCTTACTCACGGTTTTTAGCGCTTTGTCGATGCACACAGTGAACACTGGAATTTCGAAAACTTGCAATCTAGTCGGTGATTGGTGGAACGCTGATAGGTCGGAAACACGGTTGCAACGGTCACGTGACAAGATTGATGTGCTATTGGACATTCGATTAAATGCGTTGTAATAAAGCGGACTGTGTTCTAGAAACTCGCCTGCCTTTGTGACTTCTTGAATTTACACACAATTCTTTTCACAAAACCCGAATTTTTTTTAT
>LOND01004890.1:11152-22544 GCA_014220965.1 Paragonimus kellicotti
ATCCATCAACCAACAGTATTAGACACAATGATGAAATAATCTCTATTTTCAAACGCTATGTTTATTTCACGTATTTCATATGTTTTCTGTGGTACGTTCAACAATCGCCTCTGAACTTATTGTGCTTTGCAGAGCAACGGTTGTTCCTGATCACGCTTGTGTTACCAGCTTAGACTCGTGTTGGTCCAGGCGAACATTTGTTGAGGATTTTGTTTATTGCAAACGTATTGAATAGAGCTACGCTTTACTCGGCGCAAGAAGAATACGTATTCGACTGTCATTGTCTTGTAACGCGCACGTACCAAAAAAATAACTCCATCGATACCCTCTGAATCCATGAGGTTTACAGTACGAAAAACAAGAACTGTGCCCCACATTCGATTGCCAGGTAAAGTACACGAAAGTCAAAACCCTTGTTGGTTGTAAAGTTTTTCAATGGAGAAATGTAGAAATTATCTGTGTACACTGTAAAAATCTTCACTGAAAATTAGGAGTCGATTAATTTTATGTTAGAAATGGTCCAGTGTTCTAACGTAATTCGTTTAATCCGTCGCTGAGAAGGATCGCATCGGTGACCTCCGCATGATGTGGACGAGATCGTCTGCAGGCCGCGTGGATATCCCTCACGGAAAACTGTATTTCGAATGATGCAGAAAGTTGTGGAAGTCATCAATTGGGAGTGCACACATCTTCCGTGACCAACCGTAAAGTCCTTTCGTACACAAAAATACGAGGACGGCTTTCCAATCTTCCTCAATAGTCCGACGGTATCAGTCGATATAACTCGAAGTTTCTCGGCATAGAACGAAGTTTAACAGGTCATTGGCGGCGAAAGTTAAATGCATACTAAATTAATTGCTGTTTGCGTAACATGATTGTTTTACTAATGATACTACTCAGAATATACTAGTAGTGTATCGTTTTTGACAGCAAGCAATAATGAACTCTTGAACGATAGATTGAGCCAGTCAGACAGATCTAGGTGATTTCAAAGCCTAATGAATTCATCACTCAGAGGAAGCAACTCCTCACAAACTTAAGAGATGATGCGATCATTGAGAACAATATAGAAAGATTATATCTTGTTTGAAAAAACACGTATTCCGCTGTCAAACTAATGGGCAATTTCAACTTTCATTCTGAGTTTAACGCTTATGCTTACAAAATAATCTCACCGCAACTTATTTGCGTCTCCTACTTCACTGGTTACGGTGAGACATATCACGTTAAATTGGCCACCTGGGGTTAAGCTTAACGTTTCACTGAACAACACTCAGCTTCGTTCACATTGCGGAATAACCAGACAACCAGCAACTCCATATTAACATCTTGGGTTGTCTCAAATCATTCCATATGATTAGTGCGTCCGACTTAGCGGAGGAATGTTATTTATAAAATGTTAGAAGAGAGTTGAATTTTAGCTACGGCTGAAGCTTTCTCAATTAGTACGGAGAACCCATTTGTGGGCGCCGAATGACGTTTGTCCACGTTTGTAAACTTCTTGATTCACTTCAAACTCCCTAAGCCTGCTACTAACCATGGTTAATCTTCCGGTGTTGATTGTGTGAAGAATCCATTCCTCCGCTGTGCAGCTTAACAAAAATGCCAGACATATAGCAAGATAGTATACAACTGCGAAAGCGAGCTTATTCGTTATAACACGAATTAGTGAATAATTTGCAAATTTTCTGTCCATAAAAAATAAGCGGGCCCAAAATCTACTGCCAAAATGCATTGCGATATTCGATCCGTTACCAGAAATTGGTCTGAGGTTCAACTTTGCGGAACCAATGACGCTTAGTACAAGATGTAAAGTGGGTTGCTACAAACTCACGCTGACTGCCGGCAACATAGGGAGTTCTCAGGTTTGCTTTAGGCGATTCTCGGCACATCCGTTCGGTCTACTGAAACGTTGGCGGACGTGGACTTTTGTACGTTATACATACGACTGGAAGACATCATGAAAGTTTGATATGAATGCTTTGACAGCTCATGAAATCTGCCTTCTACCACTGGCTAATTGGCACGTACTAATCTGCCACACCAAGCCAGTAAATAGTTACTTGCCCAGAACGTAACAAGCGTAATCAAAACATTCAATTATTGGAGTATCAGTCTTTCGAAATGCGGTGGAATAGTCTTAGTAAGAAGTCTGGTCAATCATACATAACGGAAGAGCGTTGGAAACCAATTTTCTCTTGGGGCCAAGTGGATTCCGGGACAGTCGCTGCTCGACAGATCCAGCAGAAATGTCGTGAACCTAACGTCCTCGTTTTAGGTTTCTCAAGGCTGTTGGAGACTGTGAACCGTGAGGCACTTTGAGCCGCTGCTGGTCGCGTAGGTTTGGCTTGTCGCAGGTTTGTTCAGTGTAATCTATCTTAATTTTATAATTCGTGGCATATACATGGGGAGGCTCGATGAATGCCGAGGTACGGTATTCGGTCTTCGTGCTGGTTCTATTATCATTGTGTCGCTGCGTGAAGAAGGGTCTATGTTAACCCTTAACCCTATTTAATTTATACTTGACCAGAGTGCATATAATCTTAGCTGTTCCTGAGAAATTTGGATGACGATGTATACAATGAATAACGCACTGATGGCCGGTTGTTGAATACTAGTTGTTTCGGAGCTCCAAGCAGGTTACGTCTCTCTACTGTGATCCTTGTCAACAATCACCGCTGGCCCTGGGAGGTGCGTTTTTGTTACAAGGGCATCTGTTTAGCAGGCAATTGAGAATATATAGTTAGATACAATTGACACGAACACTACTTTTGTACGGCTGCCTCGGTATTGCATATTCTTGGTCGATAGTGAGCCTGTGACCTTTCTTTTTTCGTTGATACTCTACGCACAGTACTATATTTTACATCCAGTGTTTTTGCTCCATGAGTTGTTTCTAGTCCGTGATGTGCCTGGCATTTAGATCTGCCCTTTAGTTTCCGCGCATACGAGTCGTGTTACGTTTGTCACAAACGGAGCTGCACGGTGGGCAACGCTTTAAATATACGCAAGCTAAGGTTTGGGGAAAACCCTCGTCTGTGTCGCATTTATGACAGCGGTGGATCTTGTGTCTGCGTACGAAATGCCATCACTTTCACAATCGTATTCACCTAAATTTGGCTTAAGTGTTTAAGGAAACGATATGACAGACTTTCTTTCTTTCAGCCGTTCCTGCACTGGTGCGTGACGCTTACCCCCAAAATCACTATAAACGGGGAAATTTCGAATGGACTGTCAGAGTTGTGCTACTTGGGAAAAAGAAACTGCTGCCACGTCTATCCGTGTCGGCCGTTTGTGTTTTCGACGAATCACGCACGATAACTTTGTCTTACCCTGTTGAAACAGCAGCAAAACGTTGGATTAATGTACAGTTGTCGCGCATGTATGGTAATTCTATCAAATTTTGTTTGCCATCTGTGCATCTAGAAATTTTCAAGATTGCAGCATGATGTGTTCGGTGGTAGGGTATATTGTCTGGTAGAAGTCATTCTCGTGGTTAACTGGCTGATTCTGGACCCTGTGGCCATAATCGAGTTTATGTTTGGTAGTTTCCATTCGGTTTCCTCGTCTTATAGTAGGTTTTTCTATAGTGGCTGGCGAACTTATCCTCGAAGTTGTGTGAAAGTTAAGCGAAATTGGCGCAATGGAACTTTTAGTATAGGGATATATTCATAAGTCTCTATGTGTTTTAACATAGATCTCAGAATATAGGAGTAGAATGACCATCCAGAAGTTCAAAGCACAAGAAGGGATGTCAAGGGCGTGAGACGCCAAGCGGATCACTTGATTAGGTGTTTATACCGTTGATTTCATTTCTTATCGAACCGGTGACCCCTGTCGTTTGGTAAACTGTGCGCTCTTTCGTTCGAAGAACTGAGTCATGAGGATCTTCAGGCTTGATGCTGTACTGTATGCTTAAGGATTTCCTTGATTTCACAGTCCAAATTTAGATTCGTTTCCATATTCGTAAATAGAAAAGCATTCATATATGTTCTTATATTAAAATTCTCCGTATCTGACATTTCCGATATCTTTTTCTTGACTTGGATTTTTTCATTGGAACCTAACCATTTTGTTTTGAAGACAGGTGAAAGTTTCACACTCATACTACCCTAAAATCTGGCTAATTGATATATACGGGTTGAACTAAAGAATATCCTATTTACACACTTCCAACTGTTACTCATTTGGGTTTACACTGGAGATGTGTGAGTAGAAATGCAAGCAATGTAACATAACCACTTTCTGTGAAGTATTTGCGCAGACGTTTTTTGTTTTCGGTCACTGCAACCGAGTGATCCGAAAGGGATATCCCTCAACGCCCTGTGTGTGTGTGTATGTGTGTGTATGTGTGTGTGTGTTGAGGGAGAAAGAGAGAGAGAAAATAAGGAGGGCTTATGCAAAGCCAAGGTGACCGAGAACAGCAAAAAGAGTGCTATGATTCGTCCAGAGCAACTTTTAGTCCATCCATCTGACCTACTAAAACATGGATTGATGTGGACTCTGGATTTCCGTTCACACAGCCAGAGGACAATGAAATTCTGGTGCAAGCACTTTGGTATTCTACTAAGCCACCCGGTTATTATTGATTGGGTGACTTTAAAAAGCCTTTAATGCCAAGATGTCAAACTTTCTCTTGGTGTCGTTCTAGATTTGATGGAGACATACAACCATTGAACACCTGCAAAACGGAAAGGCTGTAGATGAGGGCGGATTGCCAGAGAAAATTCTAAAGCATTGCAGCCCAAGTTTAGAGCGTTTTTGTACCACTTGGTTTACCCCCATCTGGGAGTAGGAAGTAGTTCCTCAACAGTTCAAGAATGCCTCCATCTTACTTTGGTTCGAAGTTAAGGATAGTAAGCAAAGCACCGACAGTTGTGAGGACATTAGTCTGCTGCACTGAGATGGAAGGATTTTAGTGAGCATTCTGTTTAATTGACTCAATGCGGTAGTTTTAGAAGTCAGTGTTCCAGTGGAGCAGTATGGAGTTCAGGTGAAGTGTAGTACAATCAACGGATTCAGGAACAGTGCAGTGAGCGCAACCGGTCTAGGTTTGTCCTCCTTGTAACTTTCAGTACGGCCTTTGATACCTTGAACCGCCAAAGCATTGTGCACGGTGCTTGGTGAGCTTGGATGCCTATGTAGATTCATCAGTCTAATTAGAAAGTTGCATTTGAGCATGAACAAGAAGATCTAATCGTGTGGATCGAATTATGTCGATTTTAACATTGTCAGTAGCATGAAAACAATGTTATTTCCTAGCTTCAACGTTATTTAATTTGTATGTTTGACTATGTTGCTAACAGTCACTCTCCCGAACTCGGAGGACGGCGTTGAAGCTGAGTACCGGACGGATGGACACCTGCTGAATGTTCGACATTTCGGCGTCCCAAGGCACCTAAATGCACCACTGATGCGAATGCTTTCGTTAGCAAATCATAATGCGCTATTTATACATTACGAACATGAGGGTAAGCGACTAGACAGTGCTTTCGCCAACGGAGCATTCCAATTTTGTTTAGGTATTGACACAGGTAAAACAGTTCCTTTTTTCAACATTCTTCGGGCAGAAGTGCTGGGCCTGGAATCCACATCAATGGGGGATTCTTGATACATACGCACATATCTGCCACTTCGATAACAGACTTTCGGAAGATCTTTCCGTAGGTCTCGAGTTGTGAGGTAGTGTGGTGAAGACTAGCACTGTTCTTGGCTATGTCGACATACGTATCTAAAAGAACTACGGCCTGAAACTAAACACTAAACTGCTTGTCTGTTGCTCAACGGTATTGTCTTCGTTAGTGTGCGGTAGTGATACTTGGACACTGCATCATCGAAACGTGCGCTATCTCAGCGGTTTTCGTCTGTAATGTCTAAGATGCATTTCGGGCATTTGGTGGCCGGACGTGGTTCCGAAGATATTTTGACAGGTGGACGCGGACAGGATGGAAGCCATGCTGATGCTCAATCAGCTTCGTTGACTAGTACACGTCCGTAGGATGAGGCGATGAACGAATTCCGAAAGCAGCTGTTGTACGGGCAACTGAAAGCAAGGTAAGCGAAGTCCTGGTGGTCAAATCTGAGAAGTCAGGTTGTTATCGAAGTAACTTTTTGCGTCATAATATTAAATTTAGATGGTGGAAGAACATAATCATAAACTGAAGGGATACAGTCCGGACATGCATCCGAAGGTTCAACGAGCGACAACTGCGCGGCGGCGAACTGAAGCGTGCGGTACGGAAAAACCATAGGTCTCATAGGGCGTGATGAAGTGATTGTCTGTCGTTGCGATGAATGTAGGCCACGAATGTTCTGACCGTCTCAGATTATTGGGTCATCAGCGTACTCATAGTATACCGTCGGCGATGCGATGACGATTAGGTTCGGTTCAATTAGGTTACATCCGTCGTAGCTCTTTTATGTATTAAACAAAGACTGCGGTCGCTTGATAGATCATCCGTCCCTTTTTTTAGAAACTAAGGTCATTGTAGCCTTCTACACATTTTTCACTTAAGCTTTGTTAATACATTCTATGACGAGTGTTCCCTCGTTTTTCAGTCCAACTTTTCATTTTGTACCTTTCCTTCCTCCTCTCTAGGATGCGATAATATGTACTCCCATACCAACTTACTTTCTTGCCTTATATCCTTAATATACTTCTTAGCGGAGTGGATTTTATCATTGGAGTTATTAATACTTTCCGAGATGTGAAAATTTTACCTTCACACCAGCCTATAAACTAATTAACCAGCGGTGGCCAGCTGATCTGTGAAGGTCTCCATTTACACAGATCCTGGTCTTATTCCTTTGGGTTTATACTGGAGATGTGATGTGTTTAATGGAACTGCAACTGATGTAGCACACATTACTCGTTATTATGTATTTGACTTCAGTAATCGTGAATAGTTAGTCGGAAACGGACACCGCCAACCACGTGTGTGGAAGTCGAAAGTCCAGGGTGCATACAAGCATACAAGCGACTAGATAGGCTAATAGGTGAGTGATTTAGCCGAGGAAAATCCACTTCGGAAATGTGTAAGGCGTAGTTCTGAAATCGACTTGACTAGACTGTTTGATCGACATGGCAACGTGAGACTGTCCCCCGGATTGAATTAGTAAACTGATGAGGAGTCAATAGTTACTGCGCAAAATAATATAACAAGTATTACAAATCACACGGTGCACTAATGTGTGAAGTTATCTATGTTCCTCCTAGAACATTGCGTTCAAGAATGTATTTCTTACCACTGCTTCTGTATACTTGTCACCGTTCTTAAATGAAGAAATTTCCCTCGGAGTATACTGAAAGCTGTTGAATTTGATCAGGGTCTAAATTTTAGCTCACTTTAACTTGGGAGAAAATCCGGTAAAACCGATTCACTAGGTATTTTCCAGTTTGACTTAATGCCACCTTAGAAAAATCCAGTTTACTTGGCTGAGTTTCAGTTTATTCCTTGGCAAATCCGCTTTTTCTATCGTTTGTAAACTTCGTTCATGTTAATCTCAAAATGACAATCGCATGGTTCTATTGACCTGGTCCCAACAAGCGATTCATCTACCGGTTTGAACTAGTGATGCAGACCGTATTTTTAATGCAGGTGGAATCGAGTTGTTTTTCGTGCTATCTACAACCGTCCACCGATTTTCGGAGCACGGTTCTGAATAGAAATAGAATGTAAAGGTTAGGCCATCTGTCAGAATCAGCGGTTATGATCGACAAAAGCTTGCCATCCTAGAAATATTCTCGATCCCTGAAAAAATGTTACAGCCGGATAATTTCTTCTTCTCTGTCAATAAAACCAATGTGTCTAGACTACTGATTGCGTCTATTGCAAAGACTGAGAGAAAGAACTGGTTAAACAAAAATTTACATTTTCATCCTGGTATACGACGCACCAACTTATCTGAAAACAGACGGAGGCTAGTTTGTAGAATCAGCAGTTCTGATATCCAACATAACGATTTTCAATCAGCCTACGTATCATCAGTAAGTCATCAGTAATTCTCAGAGCAGATTTTACAGTAGGTGGTAAATGTAGTGGACGCCAGTACCATTAGTATAGGATTATCATTGACAAATGTTTCATGTCAACCTAAGAAACCGGATGCATTCATAAAAATGTGAGAATACTTAAAAAGTGTCGTAACTGAAACGGTTAAAAACAGTTTTCATGAAACTGGATTTCACTCGGAATCAGTTGGTGACTTTGTTGCAGAGAGTGTAACACTGCCCACTAAGAGCGATAATTAACTCTTGTTTGTGGCAGCCTATAATGTTGTGAGCTGAACGACAGTAATGTCCCGGATATCCTGGGTGCTGCTATGGCCCCGATTTAATTGCGCTAGCAGTTGATTATCTTTAGAAGAATAAATTAATTCACAAAAGTTTTCATGCAATTTTACTGTATCAACCAAAGCTGGCTGATTTTTGTTTCTTCATTAAAACTTCGATTACTGCGAGAGTTTGGGAATTCTATTTGGGCACTGAGAGATATACTTGAACTTGATATATGTTACATGAACTGAATCCAAAATATTTTTTGAAAAACCCATCAGAAATATATCATAATATTGCTTAATTCTGTCAAAATATACTGTGTGCACGCGAATACTGACCACGAGTATGACAAGTTTAGCCGACTTTCTCTGCGTACCGAAGCGTTTTGTCGGGACTGCCGTAAAATTGAGATATCGGTTTATTTAATAACTGCACAAGAATTTCGTCAAATTAGTTGACAGGCCAGTGGACCTGTCAGTCGTGTGCTCCAAGCTGTTGTTTCCTTTTGAACAGTAAGCGAGATGAAACTATGAGGAGTATCTGTTTTATGTGAACATGCGTAAACCAAAGTCCGACAATTAAACAGTTGAAATGTATTATATTAATGAGAAGAAGCGCATACATGCAGTTGGATATCACCTATATTTGTTCGCAGTCTTCACATTCAGATAGAGTTTTCAGCCAGCCCTTTTCAGAAAGAAGCACTAGACTCGTTAATCAAAAATATCGCCCAGTAGTTTCAGTAAGCCGGCGATTCTGACCTTTCTCGGGAGTCTTAATCGCGGAATAACCGATTGGAGGTAACAAGTTCGGTAACGTGTGTCCTATCAAGACGATCAGGATAGCTTGATCACTGTTCGCAATCGGAACTGGTCAGGCGTTCGGATATGATAATTGAGTCACGCCTAGTGTGAGGTCAATATCACATTGGTGAAAATGGTTGTTTTTTCAAGGCATGGCCAGAATTATAAGTCTGGCAATAGCGAAGGACATACGTTATTGACATGCGAAACTAGTGCTTAGTGTCTCTTTTCAAAAGAAAAATTATTCGACAGTCATTTCGGATTGCGTAGTGGCGGCCGGCCACACAGTCTGGATCACAAGGTGTGCGCTGGTTTTTCTGTGTATCAAAAGCGGTCCAATGTCCCTACAGTTTTTTCTGGACCTATGTGATGGTGTTTTGCAGTTGATAGTGATTAACTAAAACAGTGTTTAAAGTTAGTATTGCTACTTTAGAAAACCCATATAAATCTACTGATATAATAATGGGTTATCAGAAACAACTCTTGCTTTATAATTTTGCTTCAAATATGCCTCAAAGTTGCTTTGTTCAAACCGCTGTGTAACAAGGCAGAATGATTTGCACATAATCGATCAAACATTCTACACTCCACTGGTGATCTTATTCACGTTTCACTATAATCGTATAACACACTTTACTGAACTACCGTGCCCTTAAATCACCTACCTCTACCAATTCTGTTGATTTCGTGAAGAAAATGAAGCTGATATTGCATTTGAACTTTTGCCTCGTCAACGTGTCCAAGTGTTAGCCAATTGTGAATATTGAAAAACGTTATGTTGCATTCACATGTTATATTCACTTTTTGTTCAAATAGAAAACATTCGTATGTTGAGATTTTTTTTTTAAATGTCCAATTTTTTCAGACCACTATTCCTGACTGGGAGCTGATCGAATAAAGGAAGTTCGGCTTTAAGAACGCATAATTGAAAACGTTATACAAGTTGATAGTTATCAGTCATTCGGAATTGACTGTACAGTCAAATTCTATAGCCGCGGTCGTGGGAAAACCATGCATATAAATAATTCATCATGTAGGTCTGCTGATGGAATGTTTCCAACCATCCCGAAATGTGTTTTCTATTTAGCTACTGAGTATAAATCTGGCCTAATATGCTGGCACAATACCCTTGTTTGTATCCGTGTTCATATGACACCTAAGTTTATCTGGTAGACATAGGTATGCTTGTCGATCAAGTTCCATGTGACGGATGTTGGGTCCTCACTGCATGTAGTCCCTAAGAACTTTAGTCGGTTAGACACTAGCTTTCTCGCAATCATTAGTTTATCTGAGGTTGTGCATTTTCCAACCTCGAACGATCTACCACATGATCCCGCGTTGTTTAACGACAGCAATCTTTTGTGTTTCTAGGCCTGTCTTGTTGGGTGGAGATGCTTGGTGTAGCAAAAAACTTAACATCAGAATATGGATCGATGTTCCGATACTAGTCACTTCGTTGGCAATATCATTCAAGGTAACCAATCAAACCTCAAGAATATGCCAACATAGTTTCACCGATTACTGCGTTCTTGTGTGTTCACATTTACTGTTAAGTTTGGGACAGTATACTTTACATTCAAACGACCGCTTTAATGTGTGTTGTCTATTGTGTTCATTATACTTGCAGACTGAAAGATTTTGTTCACTCAAGCCACGTAGAACTTGTAGACAGAAAAAAAGCAACAGTAAAATGATGACGGCAAGATGAAAACAAAACAACAGTCTGTTGATTCGTATTGGTGTTTCGAGACTGAGCCAAGTCTGAGCTCTTGGACTACTGGCAAACCGTCAAATAAAGACGACATCAAGACGATTCAGAGAGTTGCACTACACGCTTTAGGCCAAAATTGACGTCATCATAGTCAAATCTTTTAAAAACCGTGAATAAGGTTTTTAAACAGACGCTACTAGTTCGACTGAATCTACTGTTGTTGTTAACGTGCATTTATTGCTGAATTCGCTCAAGGTCGTCGGAATAGACATAGCTTCTTCTTTGCATCTGAAATGGCATGCCCCTATTTTAGTAGCACCACCACTTTTTAATGAGCAGCTGACTGAAAAATGTAAGAGTATGAGTATTATACGCGTGCCAAACAATCTCATTTATTCCACGATTTTGAGCGCTTTTGATAAAAGTTTCCATAAGAGGCTATCCATTGATACACGTTTTAACGACGAAATACAGTTTGCCTTCCAAACATTTCATCCGAACCTTGACGGTCCATCTGCAACAACACTTTTCATTTCATTGTTTCCCATGTTGAAAGCAATAGTTTATTGATGAGTAGTCGGGGATTTGGTTAATTTCAAG